>OY796880.1:33031778-33225123 GCA_963680785.1 Diplosoma virens
CATTATGTTAGATAAATTCAAGCTTGATCGAGCCAAGACTAAAGTCTGTGTTGTCGGTGAAAAATGTAAAAAACAGCGATAAATTTGCGTTTGAATTGTCTTGGAGTGGATGGAAAAATAGATAAAGATACATTAACTTATTCTCAGTTTTAATAATTTTTAGGAAGAATTTATGTTAAAAAAACATTTGCTGCTGAACACCATCTAACATTTACCAAAAAGGATGGAAAATTACCTGGAAGCTATTTTACGTATATAGAAATACCTCTCGTTGGAGTTACTGGAAAGCTATTGGCCGATGAAACATATAATATTTTTGAAAAGTTTAAACCAACAGCTTAACAGCACTTCTAGTAGACAATACCCCTGTAAACATTGGAACTAATAGAGGCTTAGTAGTAGTTCTGGAAAAAATATTCGAAAGAAACCTTTATTGCATGGGATATTCATTACATCAAAACAAGCTACCTTTAAAGCCAATATTTAAAAAATTAGACGGTGAAATCGTTGGACCAAAAAGCTTTAACGGACTTCTTGCACAAAAGTGCGCAAAAAAATTCACCTTATTCTTTCTGTGCAATTCAATCTCATAAAAACGAATATAAATGCAGGTTTTTTAAAAACTAAAGTTAAGAATGATTTAAGTAATGATCAAAAGTTACTGCTTGAATACTGCGTAAGTATAGACCTAAGTTCTGGAGAAATAGATAAAAGCTTGGTTTCAAGAAAACTAGGTCCTTTATGTCATTCAAGGTGGTTAACGTTAGCAATTCGTTATTAGCTTTATATACTCGAGAAAAGAAGCCAAATGAAATACTAAAGAACCTGTTTCTTATATTATAAAGGTTTACGCTTTTGCATGGTTTGAAATTAAAACATCATCAAAACTTCATGAAGCTTCTAATCTCGCGATTAAATGTTCACCATTTCGCGATTAAATCAGCTTCCCGATGAAGATGTTAAAGAATTTGCGCAGCAAAGTATACAAGGAAATGCTTTTTGTCTTCTTTCAGATAATTTTGTACACGCCATGATTAAAAATAGTAGGCTAACCCTGTTGTTTGCCGAAATTATACTAAATAAAAATAAACACTTTGCCGAAATTTGCCGAAATAAAAATAAACTCATGGCAAAATTAAGGTAACTTACTGTTTTAAATAGCTTTACTGTTTATTTTACATTGGTATTTAGCGTAATTTTATATTTGTAAATGTATTGAAGTTTTATAATTTTGCTTAACTAAACCTATTTTGTAGAGCTTCTACTTCTCTCAAAATAAAACGTATTCCTCCTATTAAGTGGAATGCATCTACATGGCAAGACTTGATTGACTTGACTGATATTGAATTTCAGGAACCAGCCACAACGCAACACTTGAGTGATGCAAAAATTTTTTCTTTGACTCAAAAAGATTCTTTGTGTGAAATTCCTGATTTACCAAGTCATTCGCAAAGCGTTGAGCGAAGTGTTAAACTGGTGTCTGACGCTTCACACACAATTTACGGTTATGAAAACCGACACAAGTCAATTTCGATCAAAATTTTAAGCCGCAAACCGCGTCAAAAATTCTCATCTAAAGGACATTATTATCAAACATACGATGATTTATATTTGCAATATTGCATATCTTATTAAATTTGATACTTTAAAATGTTCATAATGTTTTTTCTTTAAATTTTATTTTTATTTAATACTTAGAATAATATACGCGTGCATTAAAATACAAGCACAGTTACCATTTTGTGTATATTTTTATGGTTTGTGCTTTTTTTATAAGCATTATTTAGAAAATTTTAATGTGTTTATTTTATATTTCTTATTTATTTTCTAGCTACAACGATCAAATAGAGTATTTTCCTTGTGTAAATTAAAAAAACTAAAAACTTTTTGTAGCGCTATCTAGCGGCAACTAAATTTTTGGATAAAAACATTAAAAAAATTCAAATACAATTTCGCAAGCAAATATACGTCCGATTTACTTGATATTTTAGAAGTAAGTGTTTGAAACCATTTTGCAACTACTCTGACCGTAGGATAATTGAAATTAAAAAAAAACGTAAAAATCGACCTACCAAACTGTATAAAAGCTTCAAACTCATAGCAAACTATTATATTTCTTGAGCCGGAATAAAATAAAATTAGACACAGCTTTGTTTCAGCCCAGGTATTCGGGTTACCTTGCTCAACTGGTCCCTTAGGATTCCCAAACAAAGTTTGTGACAAATATACTTGTGTTTTTATTGAATTTACACGTTTTTGTTGACAAAACAAAAATGATAAATCAGAAATATAAATAAAGCTGAATAGAAAAATGCTTAAAATCCTAATGAAATCTTAATAAAAAGATTATATTTAAAATTATTTATTTGCTACCTGATGAAAAAACAGCTATAAAATTACAAAGCAACCTTTAAAAAAGCACTTTTAGTGCAAGCAGAATTGAAGAGATAATCTTTTTTCTAACATTTAATACACAAATAACAGGCTTATGCTTTTGTTTACAAATCTTAATTTGTATCTATTTATAGAAGCTACATTTTAAAGGTCTGCAATACATTTAAAAAATTTTTTTAGTAGCTATGACAAACATAGTTTTAAAGAAACGCATAAACGCATTGCTTTTATTGGTCGGTTTCTAATATTAAAAAAATTAAAACCACCCAGCTTATTTTCTAATAGAAATATTAATGCTTCATTGAGTTTATTGAAACGACCGAGATTGGAAAAATATATGTCATGGTTTTCGTATGGTATTTCAAGCACATATAATTTTTTTTCGTTTTCATTTTATCTCTATATTTATTTTCCTGCCTCGCAGGAAAGCGACAGAGTCGCTAAAACGTAGGGCAAGCAATTAACCGGACTGCTTCCGGAAATGCCAAGATATTGCTGTTCATTTGAATTTTTTTTGTTTTGGAGTTTTAGTTTTATAAGGTTATGACTGAAATTCGGAACTGCTTGCCAAGACCACCAAGCAGAGAAAAGTGCCGTAAAATGCTTTCCCAAAGAAACAATAGAAAGGCACGAATAGGTTTTGAACTGAGACCATGTTGATCGTAATCACACTGCTCTAACTAGTCGACCTCGCTGCCGACAATAATATCATTCTCGAACGTTATTTAATCGATTAACATCTTTCTAACAAATTGCACGCTAAAATAGAAAATAAATTTAAAAAACATAACTATTGCATTTAAAAAAAAGATTTTTCTAAGAGATTTTGCCAATCTAAGTAATAAAAAAATTAAAATCTGCAGAAAGATTTTATGCTGAAATGCAGTAGCAAAGCTTAAGGTAAAATCAAATTTATTCAATGATTTTATTTTCAAATTGAGTTTTGATTGAATTCTAAAAAAACATATTTGCTAAAGTAAGCCTGATGGTTGGATTGGCCCATAATCTTCTGTGATAAACTAGCAGGTGTTCAAAAATGTTTAGATACTTTGAATTTGATCCTTTTTCCACTTGTGAATAACATAACGCTGAAGATTTTCTTTGAGAGCTTTTACTTTAGCGCAGCTCTAAAGTACTATTGTTGAAGTCACAAGTGCAATAAAACAATTTTTTAGCAATTTCTTTTAAAAATACTGGGGGATATTGTTCAATCTGTGATACGCATAACAAAAACAAAATGTTTTGTTTATAAACCTTAAAATAACTTGACTAAAAATCAGAAAAAAAGTAATTTTTACATACTATTGTATAAATGCAAAATCAAATTTTATGATATTTACGAATTTGAAAAAGTCAATAATTAGATTAATTCCGGGTAAAAAAGGTCAGTGGGTAAAACGGGTCAGTTTCACTTTGATCTTCAAAAACTTACCCTTTTCAAAAATAAAAACTTAGCTAAATATGTCAACGCACTTAGTGGTCAGTTAGTTATTGAAAAATATTGTTTGCCACTTAATGATATCTGCTGTTTCAGAGAAAAAGTCGAAATAGTAACCTAAAGTATAATTTTGTGTGAATTTTTTAGGTAACTTTTTTTTGTAGCTTAAGACAAAAACATCTCATTAGCTTAGAAAAGTTAAGTTGATAATCAAGTTTTTGCAGAAATAACAAACTAAAATTATTATTTTACAACATTTTGGAAAAGGCTTCATGATCCTTTTTTAATTGAAATAGATATATTAGCAATTTAATTTTGCTGATTCATTGCTTTTTTTTGGGGGCAAAATAGGTTAGTCATTAAAAAAAAGTGTTAACAACTAACTCAATATATGTGTACTAGTTTTAAAGTTTATGAGAAGATAAATCAAATCTAGAAAATAAGCTTTTGAATTAATGGGCACTAAAGTTTCAACAAAATCTTTGTCTTAAAGATAATGTAGGCTAATAATAATAAAAATTCTTTAGCTGAAACTACTTATTTTAGTTAACAGTCTATCCAGTTTTAACACCTGCAATTATTTGTTTGATAAGATGTGTAGCCTAATTGTAAGTTTAAATTTATCTCCATGTTTATTTTGTAAAATTCAGTTATTACTTTGAATGACTAACTGATAAGCATTGCTTTCATTTATTTCATTTTTACTCACAATCAACTTGAAATTAATCATAGTGCATGTAGAAATAAAGATTGTGAATAAGGAAGCAGCGACTAAACAAAGTACGTTATTACATGCACAACTGACGTTGTGCATGGTCGCTGTACCTTTGAACAAAGCGATGTGATGTTAATAAGAAAAGGAAAGCGAAAAGAAGATAATTAATACACACATCCGAGCCATAGTCAGAGAATGTTGTGTAATCATGGGTGGGAGAAACAAAAAACTCAAAGACCAAAAGGGTCTGGACCAAAAGGGTCAGGCAGGCAAAGAAACCCACCAAAAGAAATCCTGCCACGGGTCAAAAGGACCATTTCAAAAGCATATGGCTGGACAAAAAAAAAAAAAAAATTTATATGCATAAGATAGAACATACAAATAGTGAACAAGAATAGGTGCAAAATAATTAAATTATGTGAATTTTCATCGAACTGGATGGGCCGAAATGATCTGAATGTTGCCTTTGAAGTCGCATCGGGCTTTTATCACCTTCAATTTCTTTGTACAATTTGGTGGAGTTACCTGTAACATAAAAAACCAGCAGCAGAAGTTTTAAAATTTATGAAGTCTATTACCATTAAAAATTACGTTGCAATAAGATGCTTTTGAAATTCTGTACGAAATTTACTATATGATTTTATCTGTTTAATGCTTGTTGGGACTTTATTCCAAGCAAGAGAACCTCTGTATCTTAAAGATTGTTTAGTTACATTTAATCTACAAAATGAAGGATAGAATTTGGTCTGGCTTCTTGTACATTTAGTGAATTTGTCGCTTATCAGGTTATTTTGAAAAAAATGATCAAAACATGGTGGTAACATGCCTTTTATATATTTGTACATAAAACAAGTTATTTCTAATTCGGTTATTTGATCAATTGTCATTACGTTGTTGTTTCGCAAGATGTCAGTAATGTTAGCTCTATGATGTAATCCAAATGTTAATCGTATGAATTTATTAGCGATTCGTTGAATTTTTGAGGCTGTGGTTTTATTACCAAAATGCCAAGTTATAATACAATATCTTATATGACTGATTATCAGGGAGTTATACAATACAAGCAAAGTTTTTTTGTCAAAGTGTTTTGAAATTTTTTTGATAGTACCATAACTTACGCAGATTTTTCGTAGAACAAAGTTCATATGCAATTTCCAACTTAAATGTTCATGAAATATTATTCCCAAAAATTTCGTTTTTGGTTGCTGAGAGATAAATTTATTTCTAATTGAAATTGTCAGTTTTTTTGAGGGAGGCTTTGTTTTGGGTGTGCGAAAGATCACATAATGTGTTTTGTCAGTGTTCAGAAATAGCCGATTTGCCAGAAGCCACTTATCTATGTTCCCTAACTCCTTATTTGCAGCTTCATATAAGGTTTCATAGCAATTACTTTTTAAAAATATGTTAGTGTCATCTGCGTACATAATGCATTTTCCTAAGGTTAAGCAATTATTTAAATCATTTACATAAATTGAGAACAGTAAAGGGCCTAAAATTGAACCCTGAGGGACACCATATTTTATTGACTTAGTATTGGAGCAGATATTATTTATTTCAACTAATTGTTTTCTGTTGCTAAGATAGCTACAAAACCAATCATGCGCTACACCACAAATTCCACAATGCCATAATTTGGATAATAAAATTTTATGATCAATGGTATCAAATGCTTTAGATAGATCAAGAAATATGCCAAGTACATGTTCTTTGTTTTCAAAAGCTTCAGCAATATTTTCAATTAATAATGAAGTTGCGTAACTAGTTGAGTGATTTTTTCTAAAGCCAAATTGATATTTATAAAAAAAGTTTTGTTTTTTTAAGAATAATACTACACGATTGTACATTAACTTTTCCAATATTTTTGACATGGAGCAAAGTAAGCTGATTGGGCGATAATTGCATACATTAGTTACACTACCCTTTTTATGAATTGGTACTACTTTTGCAGTTTTAAAGTCAGAGATAAATTCACCACAAGCTAACGAAAGATTGAACACATGTGTCAGAGCTATTAATATATTGTCTGGTGTGCTTTTTAAAATAGTTGGGGGAATTTCATCAATGCCAGTACTTTTTTTAGGCTGAAGGTCACTGATTAATTTTTTTATTTCAGTTAAACTAGTTGGATAGAGATAAAGTGTGCTCAATGTGGGAGATTGCATAAATGTTTGAAAACTATGAGATGTTTGGGGTAAATCTGATATTAAATTATTTGCAACATTGACAAAGTAATCATTAAAATAATTAGTAATCTGGAGAGAGTCATTTACCAAATTATTGTTTATGGATATGGAAGAACATACTGATGATTTAACTTTACCTAATTGTTTGTTTATATTTTTCTAGGTCTCTTTTAAATTATTACTTAATTTCTTAAATGTTTGTCTAAAATAACTCTGTTTTTTTTCTTGTAAGGCGCGATTGTATTTATTTCTTTCTTTATTAAAGTTTGCTTTGTTTAAAACACTCCTGTTTTTCAGAAACTTTTTAAAACACTTGTTTTTTTTCAGCATTAATAAATAAAGATCATTATCAAACCATGGCTGTTTATTTTTGTTTTCAATATTTTGCTTGATGAAAGGGAAGCAGTAGTTAAAAGTAGATTTGTAATTGTCCATTAATAATTTAAATGCTAAATTAGGATTAGTTTCATTTAGTATTGCATTAATATCAATATTTTCTAACATTTCATTAAACTTGGTTATACTTTGGGGGGTAAAAGATCTTTTTTGTTGAGGTCTATACAAATTCTATTTATTAAGATTAAAACACATATATACTGGTAGATGGTCAGAAAGTGGATTTAAAATGACTCCGGATTTTATTTGCTGTTGGTGTAAATTTGTCCAGATGTCGTCTAATACTGTTGCACTTGAATCTGTGATGCGAGTTGGTTTGTTAATAACTGGGAAGTAATGACCTTCAAGCATCATTTCAATAAAATTGCATACATGTTCATTATCTTGATTTGATAAATCATAATTAAAGTCTCCAGTGATAAAACATTTGTTTAGTGATTCATTACTATTATGGATACAATTGTAAAGATTATTCAAAAAGTTTTCATTTAAATGATTGTCATTAGAAGGAGATCTATAAATGTTACCACAGAATAAATTTTCATTATGTAATTGAATTTTTATAAAAATTGATTCAAAAAATTTTTCATTCATTATTGTCAATTCATCAATTAGGTTAAATTTATGGCAATTTTTAATATACAAACCAACTCCACCACCCTTGGCAACTTTTCTGCTGTTAGAGATAAAATTATAATTTTCAAGATTACAGTATGGGCCAGATGAATTATTCTGAATCCATGTTTCAGTCACAGCAATTATGTCTGGTTTGGGGTTTAGATTATGAACAAAGCTTTCTAATTTACTAAAATTTAAAGGATTGGATAGTGACCTAATATTAACACAAATAATAAGAAAACTATTACAAATTTTTTTATTAAAGATCAATGATTTTGTAGATTGAATTTCCAAGTATTGCTCTTGAAAGTGATGACTATTTAAGCCAATTAAATTATCATGTTCTTTATTTTCAGAATTACTGTCATCAACAAAGATTGAATTTAATTTTTCAGCATTAACATATTTTTCAGGTTGAATACTTACAATTTTTTCTTTACCAGAATTATGTGAAATAAGGGAATTTTTATGTTCATAACAACTACATTTACAGTAAAAATTATTTGAGGCTATTGCTTGGTTCTTAAGTATTTTAGCACATTTTTTATGAAAGTGAGCTAAACATGTTTGGCATTGAATAGGCACAAAGTCTTTAATTGTTTTTTGGCAAAATTGACATACAAGTTTTTTCAAAGTCATAATACTTAAGATTTATGTTGCACAAATGAGTAATTATATATATATAAAACAAAAAAAATTAAACTAAATAATTAATAATAAGTAATAAAATAAACAAAAAGTAAAAAAAAATACAAATAAATAAAACACAAATTTTAAATTGATTTTAGATGTATAAAATGAATAGTTATATAAAGATAAGCTAAGGTTAATATAAAGAAAATTATGATGTGTCGTGGTAAGGTTAAATCAAGTACTGTATTAATTTGATTATTAAAATTACTAGTTAATTAAGAAGAAAATCTTATCTTACTAATATTGGATAGTTTATTGATAGCTTGTTTCTTACCTTTGAATGAACAGTATACAATACCTTTCATGCTCCAGACATTGCCAAAACCAAATACCTTTCTGGCTTCCTCCACAATCTTTAGTCTTTTTTTGGTTAATGACTCAGTAATTGATAGTTTGGGTCCATTCGATGTTTTCAAGTTCTTCTTATGCGAGTATACCATATTCCTTATTGACCTGCAAACAAATTTAATAACAATTGTTTTTTTGTTGGTTTTAGAAGGAAGAGGGTGACAAATATCAATATCAGAGTCACTAATACTAGTAGGCAAATCTAATTTGGTATTTAATATATTTAGCACATACTTCTCAACATCCATGCTACTTATCCTGTGATCTATATTGTTCCCATGCAATATGAGACAATTAGATCTTCCATATTGCTCTAAGTCATCTAGATATTGTTCCTGTTTCTCCACCATTTCTGCCAACTGTCCAACTTCAACTTTAATAGAATCAATAATAGTTGATAATTTCATAAGTTCTTGATGCTGTTCCATTTTTTCCTTTTCACCTGCAAAACAATTACAAGAAGCAGTATCTTGGTCTTTTTTTAAATAATCTTTTTCATACTTATCCTGTCTTTCCTTGACCTTGTTCAACAGTTCCATTACTTCATCAAGTTTCTGGTTCGCCATTGTTTATATATTTATCAAAATAATTTACCAATAATAACAAAAACCTTTAACCACTTATAAACAATACTTACGCCGTCATGTACCTTATTCAAATAGAATGAGTTGTATTCAAATAGAATGCTTTTATGAGTTACAATCTATTAATATGAGGAACTATACTTGCAAAACAAATTGTGTTTACTGGAATGAAGCTGATATGAAACAAGCTGTAGAGGGTGTAAAATCAAAACAGCCACTATCAGAAAAGCAGCAATAGGATTTAGAATTCACAAAACAGCAATAAATTCAGAATTTCATTCATCAGAAAAGCAGCAATAGAATAGAATTTCACGATATTCTATTTCAAACTCTTAGACTACGTTGCAAATTTGATATACTGGCACAACATCCAGATTTGTGTAAGAAGAAGCTTCAAAGGTTTAGTCCTATGCTAAGTGCTAATCAAGAAAATGAACTTGTGCAATATATTCACCAAATGAAAATCTCTTGTTATGGCCCAACAATTGCAGACATACGTAGACTATAGTGTATGAATTTTGTGAGAAAAACAAAATTATTCATCCTTTTAACAAAGACAATAAGATGGCTGGTAGAGACTTTGTTGCTGGATTCTTAACAAGACATTCTAATGTTTCATTAAGGAAGCCAGAAGCAATTTTTCTCAACAGAGTATATGGATTAAACAAACTTTCAGTAAAAAAATATTTTGAAAACTTGGCAAAAGTTTTGGACACTTATAATCAGTGGTGGATATTGGGTGAGGCTAGTGAGGCAGTTGCCTCGGGCCCCCCCTTTTTGAAAATACCACATGTGGTTTCATTTTGCTGTATATTTTTTTAAAGATCACTAAGAAATTGTTATGAAAAGTGGGAAATCTTAGAAAGAATTCATCTGCGGACCTTTTTTTTTAGAGATCACTATGAAGTTGGGAAATACGAGATCGATTCAAAGTGAAGACCTTTTTTATTTTTTCCTGTGAAGTTTATACACCCAAGCAAATCTTACCCAGTTTTAATTATAAGGGATGGCCACAAAACCCATACCAAAAATTTGGATTTAATCACTTTTGCTAGAGATAATGGGCTTATTTTGTTGTCTCTACCTTCACACAGCAGCCACAAATTACAGCCACTTGACCAAACCTTTTTCAAACCCCTAAAATCAGCTTTTAATCTTCTTGCCAATCATGGATGCGATCTTATCCTAGTCGAGACATAACTGTTAAAAATCTAGGTGTCCTTTTTAAGACAGCTTACTTAACCCTTTCGGTACTGGTGGGTGTTCCAGTAGCCAATTTAAATTTTTTCCTATAATGGATAATCAAGAGAGTTTAGTTAGTGCTTAGTACAGTCGGTAGCTCTAGTTGCCAACTATTAGATGATACAAAACACCAATTGTCGGCAGCGTGATCGAGTGGTTAAAGCGCCGGGCTCGTGACCAACGCGGTCTTAGTTTGAAACCCACTCGCGCCATTCTTTTGTGTCCTTGGGAAAGACACTTTTCGGCATATTCCCTTGCTTGGTGGTCCTGGCAAGCAGTTCTAAATTACAATAATATCTCTATTAAATTACAAGCAGACAGCAATATCTTGGTATCTCCGGAAGCAGGTCGGGGTAATTGCTTACCTTATGTATTAGCGCCTCTATCACTTTCCTGCGAGTCAGGAGGATAAATATAGAGATAAAATAAAAAGAAATAATTAAAAAAAACTAATTGGCATCTGAGTCATTCAGAATGCTTACTGCAATAGAAATTGTCACTGCCTTTTTAGAGGTAGGTGCTCTCTTTTCTTTTTCTCTTATGTCTTTGTCATTAGCTTTCATGGAAGCATTTTCTTTATTATAATAGCTGTGTATATTCTTACTGTTTGAAACATAAAGTGAATTGAAATATTATGTTTTTATAGGATTTTATGAACAAAAAGTGCAGTGCACTGCATCAGCTGTCAGGATTCTTAGACGCCAATAATTGTACAATGAAAAAACATGGCGCTATAAAATGAGTTTTTCAAGAATTAAATAATATTTAATTACAATTTCCCCATTAACTATAGAAAAAAGCTGTTTAAATTTTATATCAATAAAAAGAGTTTTTTCATGAGTATAATGATATAAAAATTTTAAAGATTTGCCGAAAAACAAGTTTGCAATAAACAAAATAAAAGACCCCTTTTTTCCTTGGAAAAAAAACCTTTTTTTTTCAATTGTCGCAGCGAAAGAGTTAAAATCAGCTACACTTGAGAAATCAATAATTGGCTTTAAATGCATTGGAATACATCCTTACAATGTGCAGATTTTTTCTTCAAGTGATTTTGTAGATGATCCAAGATGTGAAGATGACAGACCATCTCAACAACTGCTTTCTGAGGCTGCAACATCAGCAAATCTATCTGCTGCAAATCAGGAACCCACCTGCTCTTCATGGCCACTAAATCTTGAAGGACCATGCACCCCTCAAACTAATAAAGAAGAACCATGCTTAACTTTTCAAACTAAGCAGGAAAGCTATGCTCATCGACCTGCATCAAGCACCCACTCCTCTATCAGCTTTTGTGACGTCATGTTAATGCCAGTTTTACAGTCAAAAAGAAAATCTAAAAGAGAAGAATCGGAAATTTTAACTGGCACTCCATACAAGAAAAAACTCGAAAATAAAAAAATTTCCAAAAAAAAAAATCGAAAAAGAAACTGAATTACCAAAACAAATGACTTAATCTTAATGAAGAAAAAACAATCAATGCAATCCAAACCTTAAAATTTCAGAAAAAATCGGCTACTATAGACATTCAATGTGTTGTGTGCAATGAATAGTGGCATGATTTTAGACCTGGCGAGATTTGGATACAATGTAGCAGATGCAGAGAGTGGCTACACGAACTTTGTAGTGGGCAAGCTGGTGCCCAAACAGTGGTCTGCAATTTGTGCTCTCAGTGACTTCTATCTTGATTGATTGTTATGTGTTTAATGATTTTTTCTTTTAGTATATTAGTGTTTTGGACTTTTGTTAGTTACAAATTGGGTTCTTGGCTTCTTTTTGTTGTTTGAGGATCTTGTTTACATTCAATTCTGACCTTTATTTTGGCGCTATCAGACTGACCCCTTTTACCCCTACTTTGGGGCAAAAGGAGTCATTGTACTTCTTAAAAATGCATTGAATGAGCAGTAGATGAAAATTAGTCTTGGTTTTTTTGCAGTGAGCTTAGTCAGGAGTATTTAAACATAGTTAGTCAACGCCAAAAGTTTGTCGTTCTATTATATTGTATTCTAAAGTATATTTACAATAACTTCAAAATGTGACGCGTTTTGCCCCGAATCACCCTACTACTTTTCAATATATTTTACAATTTTTAATTTACAACGCTAAAAAAAATCGCATTTACAAATACAAAGTTAACGAGTTAGCCTACATTATTGTTAAAAGTTAATTTTTGTTTCAGCAACAAATATTAGATATTTTATAACTTTTTTCGCCTAGATTCTAAAAACTGGTCAATAAAATAGATAAGTTGTGAATATATAGTCTATGACAACATGCGCTTCAACCAAGGTTCCGCGGAACCCAAAGCTTTCTCAAAACATTCGCAAGGCTCAGTGAACTTTAAGTATTTCCAGTTGATTCATATCTAAGGTATTAAAAAGAGGTATGCAAAAGTCGAAATATTCCATCATGGGCTCCGTGGTACAAAAAAAGAGCCGGAATCATTTTTTTAGTTTTGATGGAGTCGGAGTCGAAGCTAGAATCGTTTTTTACATTTTCTGAAGTTAAAATTGGAGTTGAAGTCGTTTTTTAGTTTTGTTGGAATCGGAGTTGGAGTTGTTAATGTTTTTTGTGATTACGACTCCGCTTTAGGCTAAATTAAGGTTCAGCGTCCGCTACAGCTAGACAAATGTACCTGTGTTAAAATGTGTGTTACTTGATGATCAATGTAATTTAATTGATCAAACATTGTAATTCATCTCGGGGCACACATGACGCGTAATTTACTTGGACTATGTGTTTCCACGTGCGCAGCTCAGTTTAAACACACTACCTTTCTTTGTATTGCAGAAGAATTTTTGAATAAGAGGTATGTATTTGGCGAAGCTCTTATAAACAGTAACATCCAAGCAGCAAACCTAAAATAATTTTTAATCTGGGATTGTGGCAATGATTTTGAATTGTTTTAGTCTTCAACTCATATTTTTTATTCTTGCAAAAGCGTCAGATTGATTGGTTTTTGGTAGCGAGACGAAAACATAAAATGGTTGTGTTCCGTTCCTAAAAATCGTTCAAATTATGTAGATTCACAATCTCATAAAAAATATCTTTGATTTTGCGTTGGTCCGGCTCAAATAGCCGAAGAAATAACAGTTTTATGAGCAATTTAAATAATTTATTTTTATTTACAAGAAAATATGGCAACACTGCATAATTTCGCTTTATTGAGAACATTCTGGATTTCCGCTTGACTTGTTTTTGCATGTGACGCAATAATGCTTATATGTGATTGGCTTCATTGAGATAATTTCAGAACATTCGAGCAACCTTACCAATGGTATAAATACGATTCGCTGAAAAGCAGTATTATTATTAAAATTGGATGTTTCGTTGTGGTAACTTAAAATTGGAAAATTGTTAACTGTGTGAAGTCATAGTTTTTGAACGCAAGTCTTTGGTGATCTACGTGATTGTGAAGAATTAAGCTATTGAGCTTTAACCTGTTGCTTTGATTTATACTATTCGGGCTCCTAAGTGGATTGGAGCATATTTCTTAATAAAGAAGATATTGTGGTAGTCTGAGCTGTGATTTAGCTAGACTATATTTTTGCTGTCGCTGGTTCGAAGGTCAGATCCAGCAAGAAGATTAAGAAATTTATCGTTTAGTAGACACCTAGATTGTGTTATTGGCGAGGCCTTCTTAGCAGGCGCCAAAAAAGGTAGACGATTAAACAACGTACTAAGTTACCAAATAAATTCTACAAAATTTCAAAAAACTTTTTAACATCGGAATAAAATTTAAAAAACTTTCCAAAATTTAGAAAACTAAAATTTGTGGAAGTAACAAAATTTCAAAAACTATTTACTAAATTTCTCCAGGTTGGTTCACACTGAAAGCGGAAGCGAAAAAATCCAGTGGAAAGCGGAAAATTTAAAAGCGTAGCGGAAAATTCCGCTTTCCGCTTGCTTTTTCTGCTTCCACTTCCAGTGTGCATCACATTAAAGTGTCAGCGGAAAATACGCTTTTCAGTTGATTTTTTTTTGCCAAGTGTGACTGGGGGTCACAGTTGTTAACAATTTATAAATTTAGTCGACAGTTGCTATTCAAAACTATGTGGAAAACAAAAAGCAGTTGACGTCGGTGGAATTTTGTCTTTCTTAAATATACATTGCCATGAAATTATTTAAAATTGACATCCCTGGTTGCGAGCTAAACATTGAACTAATACTTTTTATCTTCCACGCGTTCATACCTTTTATTATTGGTCTAAAATTCTATATATAGAAGTGATTAAAATTTTATGATGCTATTTTATTATAAAAGCACTTATACGTATACATAGATACAGCAAAACATACATTTTATCAAAGCAATTACACTCTTTTGTTGCACAATTGATAAATCGCAATTAAAAGATGGAACATTTTTAAAAACAATGTAGCCTACATTTTTCTATTAATAATGATAAAATAACTCTTATTTGAAAACAGAATGTACAATTTATGCAAAAAAAGATACCAAAAAATGTTTTGATTTGTAAAAAGATTTAAAGTACGTACGGCAAATAAGTATGTTCAACTGATGCTGTAAATTGTTACTCTTTTAAAAAAACACATGTACAATATAATAAACCTTAGCAAAAAAAAAAAAAATGGGGTTTTTTAAGAAGTCATCGTAAATGATTTTTGTTCGTGAAACTAACCCGGATCCCCCTGGGGTTATGATCGCTTCTTAAGGGGATATTTTTCTATTAATTTCTTTTTTATTCCGTCCTGGTGCTAAAAAGAGGATTCTGGGTGAATTTCACCGTAAAAATTGCTTTCAGTGACTTCTTGAAGAGACCCAAAAAATGTTACGTAGGGGAAGGCGGGGCAAAACGGTCATGCCGGACAAAATGGACACTGCTCTATTTCTTTCAATTTTGAAGTTTCCATTAATTTTTTTATCTTCTTTTTTTCTACTTTAGTTAAAGTTATCAAATTAAAATTGAAAGCTTGTTTCTTTCTAATTTAATACGTATTTCTTTTTAATTGTTACTAATTTATTGCACTAAATAAATAAATTAATTAATTGTGGAATCTTGGTATTTTAGTTGTTCAATTATTATTACAGTAGCTTGTTAAACAACCAACTTTATGTTTAGATTGTAATAGTGTTTTTAGCTTGTTTAAGCCTAAAAAACGTGTATAAACTTATAACAATTAAACAAATTAAAATGAGTGAATTGATGAAACCTGAGCGTTTGTCTCTTCAATCCAAATACTCAAAATGCCTCGAAAGAATGGCGGAATTGGATTAGAACTTTTGAAATTCATGTAAATATTTTTCCGTGCCACAGAAGAATAGAAATGCTGTCAACAAATTGTAAACTACATAGACTTCAACGTGTTTGATTTTATAGAAAACTGCGCAAATTATGAAGCAGCGATGTGCACGTTGAAGGACCTTTATGTCAAGATACCAAATGCAATTTTTGCTAGACATTTGCTAGAGTAAGCAAAACAAAATCAAAATCAGACGCTTGACGAGTTTTTGCAGAATTTACAATCTCTTAGTAAAGATTGTGGTTTTTCACATGTCACTGCTGAAGAGTATAGGAAAGAAATAGTTCAAGACGTTTCTATTAATGGACTGAGCTCAGCATGATTAGGCATCGTCTGTCAAAGAATTAACGTTCGTCAAAGCATTCTCTAGAGAAGGGGTGGGGAACCTTATTGCACCTAGAAGTCAATTTCAAAGATTAAAAGTTGGTACCGGTTGCACAAAATTTTGGGGAGCAATATAATTTTTTATACCGAAAAGATAGTGATCTCTAAAAAAAGGTCTTGACTCTAAAAAGTTTTAGCCCCCAAACTATAGTGATCTCAAAAAGGTTTTCAGTTCGGATCATGCAAAACCGCACTTTTTAGCTTCGAAGGTTTCATGTGGCCTTTAGGCCGCAGGTTCCCCAACCCTGCTCTAAAGCCAGGACATTGGGACTCGCTCACCAGGATTGGCAAGCTTACAATATTCCAAGGGAATTGTAAGTACTTGCTGCGTCTCAATGTCGCCAACAACAAATGAACACGGAAGGTTCAAATTACAGGTTATGTTTTTTTCTGCAGTAATTCCTTTGCAGTGGTGGATATTGGGTGAGGCGAATGAGGCAGTTGCCTCAGGCCCCCCTTCTTTTGGGGGCCCCCCCTCGAAAACAGCATATACAGTTTTGGATTCGCTCAGTGGACGATTTGGAGTGAAGACCTTTTTTTTTTTTTAGAGAACACCTTGATTTTGGAAGAAAAATAGGGAAATTAGAGGTGAAATTGAAGTGAAAACCTTTTTTTTTTTTAGAGAACACTTTGATTTTGGGAGAAAAATATCAAAGCCCAGATCAGACCTCTTTTTTTCTCAGACAACATGAATTTTTGAAAATTCTTGCCTCGGGCCCCTAAATTGGAATATCCACCACTGTTCCTTTGATCATGAAAGAGCTGCCCCGCAAGTTCGGATCTTTATTTTAAATTTCATAAAACTTGACATTTTTTAAAAGTATTAATATGTCGGAGCAAAACTGCCAATTTTCTTAATTGTGAATTTGAGAAGCTCTGTGGCATTTGCCCAGCTCCAACTTGTCTACGCTATGCCATCGTATCATCCTCTATAAAAGGTTGCAAGTTGTCGACCGTTATCGATTTTGCTAGCTCGCTTAGTTTCATTAACGATAAAACAGCAAAATTCTTACAATTACAGTTTTTTTCTAGTAGCTCTGATGTCTCGATGGCTATGTCTCACATTAAAGGAGAAGTGCCAAGAAGTTGTTGTTCCGACGTTATTGTATAAGGCAAGACTTACAAAGACATTGATCTTTACATTCTTAAAAATCTATGTTGTAACTTGCTTCTAGGTCAGTGCTCTCCAACCTTTTTGTTATAACGGAACCCCTGAAGCACTTTCACGTTTGCCATGGAACCCCCATTAACAAAAAGTTTAAGAAAACACGAGTTACATGTAAAAACAGAAAATGTTTTATTATCAGACACTTCAACAAACAAGCAGTTATTACAGAAGTTGAAAAGCAAGAAATTTAATGGCTCGGTTGTTCTTGAATTTCTTTTACAATCTTCGTAAATCGTGGCTGCTCGTTGCTCAGTGCATTTCTCATACACATATCTACACTCTTCAAATAACTTTTGTTTTTGTTCTTAATAGTGGTTAAAACAAAAAATGTTGTTTCACACAAATAGGTATTGGGAAATTGACACAGAAGTTTCAGTGCTTCCTTTGCAATTGCTGTTCCTTCTTTGCACAGAAAAATCCAAAATATTCCTTTCCATTTTTTTCAAAGATTTCCTCCAAATTTGTATCATTACAGATGTCCAAAAGTTCTTCTTGTTCTGACAAAGTGGAAATAAAAGGATTAACTACCCACTTCAGCAAACGGAAAGCCTCAGATTCTTCTTCAGGAAAATACCGATTTAAATTTTTCTTCAATAGCTTCAAATGTTCCAACACCAATTCTTTTATTTCAGCTGTATCCTCAACTTTGGAGTCCTCACTCAGAAATTAAAATCATTTTTTGACACTTTATTAGCCTGGCAGTAAGTTTTTCTTCTAAAGGCATCAATTTTTCCAACTTGGGAAAATATATCTGAACTTTTCCCTTGAAGACTAGTGTTGAGTATGGACAACACATCGAATACTGAAGCCAGATATGCCAATTTGGAGACCCATTCATGGTCAAGAAAATTCGTTGCAAATTCTTGACTTTCTCTACAAGAAAAACTGATATTTCCCGTCTTAATTTGAACACTTAATTTGAAAATTTTTATCCCCTTTAATTTTCTTATTAATATTAAATTGCAAATTTGCACAAACAGAAATCATAGCTAAAAATTGTTACAAAAAAGAAATAAAAAAATTTTCTAAAGTGCAATGAAGGACAACAAATATATCACTATCATATCAATATTTTACTACTACAAAATAATTATGCAACACTTGATTTCTGAAAACTTGAAAATTTCATTTTCGTAACTTGGCGCATTTCGAGCAATACAAAATTAAAAACTAGTGTTGCCCAATCGAAAAAAACTAATAGTTGTAATTAAGTTTTATTAAATTAAAGGGTAGTATGTTTAAAATTTACATCAACCGGATGCTCTGCCAAAAACTATATGGTGTACATGAAAAAACGTAATATTCGGCACGTCGCGAATTCCCGACATTAGTAAATAAAGAGCTAATTTGAATTGTTGAAAAAGATGGTACTATTTTTAGGTGCTCCGGAACAAGGTTAACGGGTAAAATAGACGTTTTTAACAAATTGGGAAATTTTTGCTTTTTTTCACAAGCAGAGCGTCAAATTTCAATTTCACGCTTTTATTAAGTGACATGAATTTCATCAAGAATTGGTTTTGCATGACGAAGTGAATTACGTCGTTTGCCGACATCAATAAGCCTTAGGCGATGTAGAACTTATTTCATGTAAATCGTATATTCTTTTTTTGAGCTTTTTGCTATTGCTTGGAAATACTTTACACATATACATTTTGTTGTATATAACAATTGCTGCTGGACTGCTTGAGTACTAATCAAGCGGACGAAATTTAATCTTTGCACTAAGCATTTTTATAAAACTTTCTTATAACTATCCATTCGTGGGGAAAAGATTAACTAGTTCATATTTTAGGTCTTATGCTGACCTCTTCAGACAATAGAACAAAACTTGAATTTTTATAATTGTATTTCACGTTGCATTTGAAATAACAGGCCGTTTTTCTGTTGAAATTTTCCTTACAATAAAAAATCCGACGTATTTTTTATGACGTATTATCCCAAAAAATCCGACCCATTTTTTATGTATAAGCTCACTTGTTTAAAAAAGTTTGTAGCTTTTAGATGTGGTTTTTGCATACAGAAAACATCGAATATAAACAAGACATTTGATACGATTGAATTTCAATAAAACAGGGGTTTCCAACTACAATAAATTCATGACAGCTATAAATTCTGAGATTTACACAAATGACTTCTTTCCTCCAAAAAAATTTTCAAGCCAAAGTTTAAAAAAATAGCTCTTTCTTATTGCAAACTGTTGGATAAATTTATTTCGAAAGTTAAATAAAGACCAAAAGAAGCTCCACTCTGGAAATCTGAAAAGAATTTTTTATGTAAACGTAAAGACAATTTTTGGTCTTCATTTGCCTTTTGCAATAAATTTTATGTTTAAACTCAAAATGTCATTTTAAAAAAAAATTTTGAAATGACTTCTGGTCTAATATGATTATCCTATTATATTCTGACGTCTTTTTAGTTTTAAAATGACCCACTAATTGGAAACCTTTGAATAAAATCAACTTAGATCTCTTAGTTACAAATGAACTGGGCTGTTTACAAGAGTTTTTCCACGTAAAACCAGTTAACACTTGGGGCCCTAATTTTATGTGCATAGAGCTTATAATCCATGTTAGAGCTCCTTTGAATTTTTGGTTACATAACCTTTTTTCCTGATTGCATCATCTCCAATTTTGAAAATCTACGGAAGAGCGCTTGTAGTCGCAACTCGAAAGACAAAGAAGGCTGTAAAAGATTCAAAAACTTATTGACAAATTTATCAACTTTACATCCCCCTGGAAAAAATTTGAGACGCTTACCTACGTTTGCAACGAGCCATTTGATGGCTTTAATGCAAAAAGTCAACCGTGGATCAAGTCGTTCTGTTAATTTGAATTATCCACAATTTTTTTGAGACTAAGAAGAATGCCAGTGCTATCTGTCAATATGAAAGCTGCATATGACACGGTTACTTCATACCAACTTGACTTTAACTGTAAGCTGCTGAGATTTCGGCTGGATAAATGCATGGTTCGAATGAGTGTAAAACTAATTCCCAACAAAAATTTCACTCAAACGGCGACAGTAAGCAAAATAACCCCGTGTGTCAGAAAAACAGTGTTCCTTCGAAATCAATCACAACTTTTTTTAACATCTAGATGTATAATCTATTTCTGTGAGGCACAGAATAGCCGATTTCGGGGCACAGAAACCCTTGGCGCGGTGTTAAACCTCTTCTTCAAATAGAAACAAATAAAAACATCATTTATGCCACTTAAACTATCTCAATTTTATTCAAATAGAATTTAATCAATCTTATTCAAATAGAATCAAATAAAACAATAAAAAATTAATTGTTAAACATAGTTATTGCAAACAAGTTAATTATTACAAAAGCCCTAACCCTATTCTAACTGAATTAACATATTAATATAAACGAGTAAAAACGCTGACCTAATCCTAAGCTATCTAAATTAAACTACCACGTTAAACGAATGAAGTCAGAATACAATGAATTGTTACGTCACTAAGTGTTTCAAAATTCTAAAGGAAAGAAAACGAAAGGGCGGAAAAGGAAAATTAGAACAAGGAGTTAGAACGGGGACGGGAGAACGAAGGCGGGAAAACGAAGAGGGAAAACGAAGAGGGAAAACGAAGAGGATTAACAACGAATTGTTTGAAATCATTTGCGGTAGCGAAGCGGCAGTTTGATAAGGCGACCGCGCCTTGACAACTTGGCGGGTCCGTCTGGCGCTGGAACATAATCTGTTTTTCAGAATATCCAGATTAAGAAAAAATATAAGCTAAAATTTACAATAATCAACACCACCATATTGTGTTTAGTTCCAATTTATCTTGAAGTAAAACTAGACAAATCACTCAAGTTTTGTTACCACCGTTTCGCTTTGCACAAAAAATTTTTTCGCGGGTCCCGCTGCTGAGGTAACTTGTGGCATCAGGGCGGGTGCTAGTGGCAAAACATCAGATACAGCTCTCTTATTTTTAGTCTATTCAACAGCTGAGTATTGGAGTCTCGTTTGTTCACTTAGCACTTGGTTTTATTTTGTGTTTTCAATGACGCTTTGTGCCTAGCCACTGAATACCTCCGTCCCTCTCCAATGAACCACATACCAGTTTTTTCAAACATCCATTCATCTGACTTTGACAACTAGTAGCAACATTTGTTTTGGCTAAAAGTGGTGCTCTAGACCTGTGCTCCGCTGGTTTTTCGAACCTGCGGCACACTTTAAAAAATTTCAAAAATTAGCAGAACACCTGCACCATGTAAAGAGCTAAATTTTGAATGCTTTCCCTTACCTGAAGTTTCATATGGCTGTCATAAAAAACTTAAAAATTTCAATCTAAACTCTAAAAATAAAGTGTTGACTTTTTTTCCATCTGAAGTTACCAATTTGCGCATATCGTGCATAATAGAGCCTGGTTGAAAGTTGATCAAAAAAAATTAACTATTCATTTGTAGAGAGTTTTTATGTTGAGTAAATAAAGCTTCATATCATGAAAAGCGTTCCAAATTTAGTAAAGACCAAAAAAAGGCTTCGACATTACGCAATGAGATGTACTGCATAATAAATTATTTTAAGTTTTTTGGTTACTGTTTCAGAGAAACATAACTTTTTTTCTATTTCAAAGAGTATCAAAGTGTTTCTCGTTTTTTTGCACCACATGAGTTGCAGGGCACTGCTCTAGATCCTGACTATAGTATATTTATTGTTTATCAAATGCCTGTGCCTAAACATGAAGGTCTAAACGCTTGCTTGTGCCTGCTGTGCAAAAACGTAAACAATTTTGCTGAATTAAGCATCCGTTCTGTCCATCACATGAATCATAAATCAAACACAGAGTACTATGAGAGTATATTCGGCCTCGCGCTTTCATTACCAGAGCCTTGCCTTACCCGTTCGAAATAGCGTGCCCAGAACAGTTTGAGATATGCTTAAACGCCTTCAGGCGGGTTAAAGACAACTGATCGGCCGCAGTTTAACTAATCAGTCGGCTGCGTCTAGTTGGGTTGCGCCCCGTTCGTTGAGGCCAGTTGGCCTGTACCGCCTGCGGAGTGCAGGAGGCAGTCCTATTTATGCGTTTTACTTGAAGTGGATACTTTTACGTTGAATTTTTATATTTTACGTTTTGCGTTTTGCACTTGAATAATTACAACAATTTCGGTATAGAATCGCCCTGTTTTACGTAATGTTAAAAAACGGGCTTTACAGCTTAACATCTCTTTCTCGAAGTTTTTTGGTGATTATTATCTTTTGAAGGTAATCAATCTAATCATCCACGATGTAAAACAAAAAAAAACGCACTTTTCAATTAAATGTATTGGAGCCAAAATGTGTTATTTTATCCCGTATTTTATGCGACATTTTTCATATTGCAAAATAAAAAATATATCTGCCTTTGTTACCTAGATTTGCTTATTTTCTAGTTTTGCTTTTAGGTTTTCACTTTTTAATTACTTTTTTTGCTTATTGCTGGTTGTTTTTCAAACGGATATTTCGTTATAATTTTTTTGTTATTTTGTATGTCACAATAAAAGTAACGGCTTGACTAAGTTTCCTTATGGTTATTTTTCAGCCACGTTGTCCTACATTTAATCTCAGTTATATGTTATGCAAATATTTGTAAATGTTTAGTGATTCTTGTTTATTTTTCAGTGAATCTTGAATCTTCACAAGTGTTAAAAAATTGCTGTTAAAGAGAAATGTTCAAGAAAAATATTGGGCACTCTAGTTTTTATAAATTGTAAATGGAGTTGCTGATAAAAACTTTCAAGTAGGAAAAGTGCCGTAAAATGTTTTTCCTAATAGAACAATAAAATATGAAAAGAAACAAACATATACGATCTTGATCAGCTCCCATCAAAACAACACTTCCAATCTCTCGCCAGCCCCAATTCAACCGCACGTTGAAAGAAGGCCTTTGACTGGCTTACAGTTTGATGTTCAACGAAAAATTACATTTAAATTGATTTTGGGCGAAAGTCATTTTCGTGGGAGTGGACTCCAGTGTTGTAACATTTACAGCTCGAAATTAGGCTTCAAAGTCTAATTTTAGGAAACGTTGTTGTTTCTGCTATAATAATAAAATTGGAACAAGCTAGAAAATGAAAAAAAATAAAAAGAATAAATCACGAAATCAGTGTCAAAAATGTGGCTCTTTTACGCTTTGCATCTATTTTGTTTTTCTGGCGAACCGTCCAGGAAAAAACCCTAAAAATTGGGACTTTCCCGTTAAAATCAGAATTTATGGTAAACCTAGCTATGGAATGCAATCCAAACCAATTTTTTTCAAATTTTGGATCTAGCTCTAATAGCAGTACTACAATAGAATAAAAAAATCAAGTTTTATAACACATTCGTAGGAATAAGAAATTTTATCGCTGGCGGCAACATTAATGCAAGCTTATGACATCAACATTAATGACGTTTCACAATTTTAACACAAGATCATAATCATAAATAATGGTCATTGCAATTATAAATAAAGCTAGTTGGTTTCCATATTTGCTTAATTAAATGCGGTTGAAAGAAGAATCCCATTGTACAATTAGATGAAATTAATTAAGATCAGAATTAAAAAACAGCTAATGACGAAGCTTTTATTTCGTGAAATTTCAAAACTAAAAATAAATCATGAATTTCCGCGCTTTTCATTAATCAGGACGTTAAAAAGACTTAGCTAATACATGATAAATAAAAGTCTGGCAGAAAAAAGTCTGTCTTTGTTGATACAACATTTAATTAAAATTGCTAAAGGAAATGCTTGGTTTGTGCTGTGTACTTCAAATCAACAATTTCTTGAAAACAGTGAAGCTTTGGTTTTGTTTTTTTGTACGCCTAGGTATGTATCTTGAAATGATTCAAGCGGGTGATGACAACTTAAAACACAGAGTCTATTAGCTTGTTAAGAATGAATTAAAAACAATTTTGATAAGTTCGAAAACTTGAAAGAAGCAAATATTTAGAAATGAAGTGCAATAAATTTCTCAACTAAATCCTTTTTTTTTCTAGAAATAAGTTTAAATAATCCAATTGTTTTTTTTTTTTAAATGTTGAAAACAAGAGAAAGATGAGTATAGTTTTATGGCTTTACATAGTATTTTACAATATTGGTAAGTATCAGCCAAAACTTGAATTGGCATTTGGTGCAAATAAATTGTGTTACTGTTATTTTAACAGGTTTTATATGTATGTAATTTTCTAAACCTTTACTTAATATGCTTTTTAAATAAATCTTATAATTTAGCAAAAAGTATCAATATGTTTCAATTTTTTAAAACATTTTATTAAATACAGTTTAAAAAGGGAGTTTTGAAAAAAATAAGGAAAGATTAACTTAAATTTTAAACAAATATTAAAGGTTCTGTTTCAAAAACTTGCTCTATCTGACTATTTTGCCTAACAGCGTGACGTCAAAAAAAAAACAGAAAACCTCTCACTAAACAAAAAAAAAGTTTTTTTCTAATTTTATTTTAAAAAATTGTGGAAAACTATTTTACATTGTACTGATTTAAAATCTTCAAAGAGTACACATTTTTAAATAAATAAACAAATAATCCACCACAATTATGTAGCGCTTTTCCTAAGTGGTGCAGCCACTACTAACTCCATATGAAGGCTATCAGCATATAACTCAGCAATATGAACTTCCCAAGTAAGTGGCGAACTCACAATCTTGTGATCGCAAGCTAAGAACTAACTCCTGTCATCCGCTTCGACTCCACGTTCGATCTAACTGGACCGACAATCTGGTTTAATTTTATAAGTTTAAAGCGCATATTAAAGTATGCTTAGAAGGGAGATATCTCGACTGCCAATACTCTGACTTGCCAGCAAAAGGGCACGAGTTTGATGCTTAGTCAAACTGAGCAATTTTTGTTGTGCTCTGAAAAAAGCCTTAAATCATAAATTTCAGAATAAGATCATATTGCTTAACAACATAGCCGACTTCTCTAGAAAAAAAAACAGTAACTAGCCAATACAGTTATAAAGAGGAAAAAGAAGTAACGTTTATATAAAAAATATTGATAATATAAAAAATCTACAAAAAAAAATGTTCTTTATAACTTTTCATCTTTTTGCCAAATACAGACTTTTTTGTTTTTCACTTATTCCATTGTTTACACAAGATAACTGTCTGGTTAGAAACAATTTGTTTTAGTTTGACAAGCATTTGCTTGGTTTAATCCTTCGTTCCGTATCAAACATATATAACAAGATAAAAATTTAGAGTGCTTAATTTAAGTGAACAACTCAACATAAATTTACAGCAGAGATTGTCCTAATAATAGTTTGCAAAATAGAAAACATCTTAGTGGCCATAATAAGCATTAAACTGCCGCCCTGCTTGCAACTAGTCCCTGAAAAAGATAAAAACAAACCAAAACCTGAGTTTTTAACTTGTGTTTATAATAATTAAAAAAGTAAAAGAGTAGTTGTCAAAAATAAGTAAAATGGACTTTACTATTCTTCTGCCGCCTCACACACAGATAATATTAAAATAAAAATGAATCTTTATCTTTATGTTAAGATAATATTTTTTGATGAAAGGCTTGGAGAAGACTTTAAGTTAAGAGACAGATACGCCTTCCAGGTAGGTCATATCCTGATTTGGGGTGAAGATCTGTCAAAACTAAGACGGTTACCGCAGCCTTTAATGAAACAACTTGAGGGTCAAACATATGCTTAATGCTTACAGCTATAATAACACTCGGGTTCGCGTTAAGGAATGTCAGTGGATGCTAACGTTCTATGTATTTAAGCGCACTACTTACCTATTACATAAGGCAAACAGCCAGCTGCGTTTCGCTACAAGGAGCGACACTCTTCTTGGCTAACCATGGCACTCTCAATTCTGACCAAATGTATGATCGACTGATTGAATCGTTAGATGCCTGTATGGAGAGACTAAAATATAGATGCTTGTTTGTACCATTTGCGTTGAAACTATTAAATAACCTAGGTGACGATGGCATTTTCCCTGCTCAGTCGATCGAATAGAGGACTGTAATAGTACAAGGTTCCTATTTTTATTTCTAGGTCCAATACTAGATAAAGTGAAATGGGTTAGTTGAAAACCGCTTGGTTCAAGTTTAATCAATAAAAGAAATAGTGTTAGGTACTCCCATTTGTTTGTACTCGAATAACGTCTTGATTATTTAAAAAATTATGCGAGCGGTACCACTTAATAAACAGCACACTATTGCCGTATTTGCGTGCCATTACATCGGGAGCCACAAAGAGCGCAAGGTCGGGAGTTTGGATGACAAAATTCGATCATAAATTAATTTTATCACTCTTGGTATATGATTTAAGCATTGGAGTTGTTTAGTTTAGTAAAAAACAAAATTCCCCATGGCAGCTCTGTCTTGGTCTGAACCTTTTTAAACAAAAAAAAGAGATAACGCGATAAAAAATTATGTCTAGTCGATTCAAACCCATCGAAGAATTAGAAAAAATTTTTGGATTCATTTACGCTGTTAAAAATAGCTTTTTAATTACTGAGTTTTAAAAAAATATAACTCAAATATCTTCAAGTCTCAAAAGAGATAAACAGTTATGACTCAACCGAGTTCTGCTTTTTTGGTTTCTTTATTTTTTCTCTATGGCTTTAAATGTCTTGTGGGAGAAAATCAGAAGCATTATATTCAATACTTTGGGCGATCGGCAAGCGATTAGTCCGACTGGCTTTGAAAAATGTCAAAAGATTTCTCTACGGTTAAAGTTATTTTGTTTTTTATTTACGATAGTTATGATTAAAATTTAGAGCTGCTATTTAAGACTGCCAAGCACAGGAAACTGCTTAAAGTATCTTTTTTAAGAACCCAACAGAATAGCATGAATAGCTTCGAACCATCACCGTATCAGTCGCGTGCGCCATTAATACAGTGCTCCTGGTTCGTAAGCTCCCGATGGCAATGTTTTACTGTAGTACTTTCTTTATTAATATTTAATTTATATTTTTATTAAAAAAATCAGCATTTGTAGAGTTGTAGCAAAGAAAACAACTTAAACAGTTTGTTGTTAAAATTACTTTTAAAACAGCGTTTTAATCTAGGAACATGGGTTTTGAAAATGAAAATATTATTTTGGAAAAAATTATATAAGTTAGCATTTTGGTTTTCATTCTTGAATGTCATTTTTGTGCAGTAATTGCCTTAGCTTTACTTTTTATAAAAAACACCCAATAAAAAGATAAGGTCGTCCATCAACGGCAAGTAGTGAAGAAAGTTTGCAACCAGTAAGGAAGCATAATATAATTTTTGCTTTGCCTGAATAAGTACCTGCTGATGCTAGCTATAACTAACAAGTACATTGGCTATGCGCTTAGACCAAAAAAATTGAGATTTTGTTCTGCAGATATCGTTCTGCGTTCAACACATATAACGATTTTAAATGTGATATTGGACTCAGTTTTAACAATCACACTGACTGCCCTGTAATTTCCATTAAGAATAATGTCTTTTATCATCTTTTTACAAAATAGCCTATACAAATTTTTACTTAGCTTGTAAGTAGTGATCACCTAAATATCAGCTTATGCTTTAATACTTTTATTTTATTTAAAAATTAAAAACTATTGCAAAAATGCGTTACTCTTTAAATTTAAAAGATCTTAACTACGCTTTCGTGAGATCAATTGTTACCATAAATACCCAACATTGCTAAGTGCAACATTACGTAATTTCATAAACAAATAAAAAAAATTATTTATTTTTTTGAGTATATCATATTAACTGTAAAGTAAAATTTCAGATTTTTACGCGCTGTTGAATAAATGAAGGAAAGAGAGTCTTAAAAAACTTTTTACTGAATTCAAGCTATTGATAAAGTTGGAATTAAAAAATATTTTAATTGTATTTTTCTCAATATAAATATATAATTAATCAGATTTACTATCTTAGAGTTGCTTTTTTAAATTGTTTTTATTCATTTTAGTTACTCAAGTGGTTTTTGCGGAGGATAGATGTCAAATATTAAAGAACATAGAAAATTCTACGTACCGCGTTTGTGAGGAAAGAGGTTCTTGCAATTACAATTTAATATCAAAAGTGAACGTTCAAAATTTACTAAGAAACGTTTCTTTTAAACTATATAAACAAGATTGCAATAATGAAAGAAAAGATAATTTAACTGAAGAAAATTTCAATGAGTCTTGCAAATTTACGGCTAATTTAACAAAACCGCTCTTCAATGATGTATCTGCAAAAGAGGAATTTTACGAACTATTTGGTTACTCCGTTTGGAAAATATTTTTGGTGATGGGGATAATATGTTTACTTGGAAATATTTTAATTGTTGCGCAAAAAATAAAACCTATGTGGAAAAAAATACAACAGCCTAAAGAATTAAAGATTTACAGTATTCTAATTTTGAATTTGTCAATAGCAGATCTGTTAATGGGAATTTATCTGGTCGGTATTTCAGTGGAAATAAAAAAACAAATTGACTACAGTAATTATATCACACAAAGTTGGTTTTGTAATTTACTTGGAATTACAAACTTAGTATCAGGCCAAGTTTCTTTGACAACTCTTGTTGGAATCAGTTGTTTCCGTTTGTACAGTTTAATTCGTCCATATAAGCAAGTTAATGTCAAATTAGCTGTAGCACTAGTTGTCGTGACTTGGATTTTTTGGATTCCATTTGCTATTTTTCCAATAAAGTTTTTTGATGTTGGTGCAAAATCATCAATAAACAACACAAACCTCTATCTTTATTTTACTCAAGTAAAAAAATTTATTAATACTTTTGAAGGAAAAGGAAAAGTTGGAAGCTCGTTTGATTGTATAATAAATGCAATTGCTGATAAAACTGATCCACAAATTTTATTGCTTACATTAGAAAGTTTTGGCATAATAAATTCTACCGATTGGACTATGATGGGATACTATACGGAGCAACATATTTGTACAATAAACTTTATAATGAAAAGCGGCTCTCCTGAAGACATGGTAACAATGATTTTAGTAATAACAAATTTATTGTTTTGCGTGTCTATAATTATTGCTTATATTGTTATACTTTATAAAGTTTCTGGACTAAAAAAGATTAGAAAAGTTTTGCTTGCTTTGGCAAAGAAAAGAACTCTTCATAATACCCGGCATCATTTTAACGATAGAAGAAATGAAGAAAACAAAACAATGTTTATAAGAATAGCTCTAATTATCATTACTGATTTAATTACTTGGATGCCAATCTGCTTAATTTCTTTAAGTTTTTATGAATTTCCTTTTAGAGAAAAACCGGATTTTCTGCGGTTGCACAACATGATTCAAGTAGTAGTGCTGATTCTGATTCCATTTAATAGTATTATTAATCCTTATATTTATTCAAATCGAATAATTAAGCACATGTTTTTGAAATTAATTCAAAAGTAATAATATAGATTTTTTCAACTGTAACTGGACAAATTTTTAACGACGATCATTAAAATGACTATTTTGTAAAAGGTAATTTATTGAACATAAATAAATTAATCCTTACTACTAATACATAAATAAATTAAGCATTTGAAGCATCAAAGCGAGCATAAAAAGAAAACAGGCCAAGAATTTAAAATTAAAATAAAACGAAATTAGAATTGAAACGAGAAAAATAAGTTTTTATAAAAGTGGTTTTATGAAAGTGTTTTTAGATGATTGACTTTCGGTAAAATGTCGTTTGATAAAATGTTGTTTGATCTCTTTCGATTTATTTAATTGTTGTTTAATAAACTGTCCTTGTACTTTCAATCGGATTGACAAAAATTTTTAGTTGTTTCAAACTTAGTGGTATAAAAACAAATAATTTTTTTTACATGATTTTTTAGTTTATGTCTTTTTGATAAATTCAATCTTGCAACAAATTTAAAATATGTTTTTAGTAAAAATTGATCAACAGTGTAGTGCAGCAGGTTTTTTAACAACATTATGCAACCAAATTTTGGATTTCAAAAACGTTTGAGCAGCTCACATAATAAATATACGAGTTAAGAAATGACGCAAACAGGGCTCGATCAGACAATGTTTGCAGGACAATTACATCATGTCACATGTTCTTTTTAATTTTTTTAATGTTACGTGGCTTTGTTATGCGTTATTAGTTAGTCAAGAAAGTTCTTGTGGTTTTTGACTTCTAAATTTTTTTCGTTTTAAATTCTTTTTCGTAAATAAGTTTCTCGTTTTTTCAATCTCTCTCAGGTGGTTGGAAATTGTCGTATACGTTACGTTTAATTCAGGGGCAAGCTCTCGAATAGTTGTGCATGTATTGGTTTCGACTAAGGCTTTTAATTGATCGTCATTAGCATCCAATGGCGGACCACTACGATCATCATCTTCAAGACTTTTATCACCGGATCAGACATTTTTAGAGATTCTAGGTCCAATCTGGGAATTTAACATGTGGTCATAGTGCAGGGCTGCACCGTTAGCCAAGGAGAGTGTGGCTCTTAGTCGGCAAAGCTCAGCTGACTGGACGCTTAAAAGTACTGTCGTGTTCAAATTAATTGGCTTACTCAAAGAAAACGGCTGAAAATTTACTCTAAATGATTTATTTTTCAAAACACAAAACAATTTTTACATTTAACACGATATATGATCTCTTTGTTTTTAAGAACTTTCTTCACTCGTTTGGGCATGGAACTGACCAATTTCTGGCAATTTTTTGTAGTTTTTTCATCATGGTACCAAACCGAAATAATGGCCTCAACCAGCTTGTTGAAAGTTGTACAGTTATTCGACCTCAGTTTATTTTTAATTATACCCCATGAATTTTCTATGGGGTTCAATTCGAGCAAATACCCTTTATTCCATTTTCTTCTAACACTTTTTTCACTTTTTTTAGCAGAATGGCAAAGGGCCAAATCATGCTGGGATGTGCCCCCACCATCAGGAAATGCAATTTGCATGTTTCTCACAACCTTCTGATTGCTAGATTGATGTACTTGTCGGCATTCATTATTCCCGAGCAGAGATAGAGTAATCCCAGACCACTGAAGCTAAAAGATCCCCAATACATCTTCTTCTAACCTTCTGATTAATGTGCCGTTCTGTAATCTTTTCCCAATCACTGCTTCTTACATAACGTTTGTATTGCCCTGGACCAAGAAATGGCTTTCATCGAAAAACAGCACTTTTTTTTCATTCATTTTCAGTCCAATCTTTGTATTTCTTTCCCAATTTACTCGTTTTCTTTTTATTGTACCTGTTAAAAGCTTCTTTTTGGAGGGTCGTTTAGCTTTCTACCCATTGCAACCAATCGCCTTCTCACTGAAGATGCACTCATTTCAACTCCTGCACCAGCCAAATCATTTGTAATCTCAACACTGCTTTTTGATGGGTTTTGCTTGCTCTTTTTAAGAATGTATGCATCATCTTTTGCTGTGATCTTTCTTTTACAAACACACTTCCCCTTCCGTTTTGGACTGACTGATCCTGTAGTTTTGTACTGCCAAATGTTTCTAGATACTCTGGTTTGTGGCACACCAATCTTCTTAAAAATATCCCTACTTGATGCCTGCTTATATTGATGAAGTGTCATAATGCTTGCAAGCTTCCTAGAGCTAATATCTGCCATTTAGTAATAGCTTGTAAGCTCTACACCACTTGCAAGTACTAACTGATTAAGATTATTTGAATATTGTGCCTATTATGACGTCATACAGTTTGTTATATTATCGCAAAATACTTTAGAAAACGTGATGTTACAAAACACCCTTTAAAAGTAAGTATTTATGTAGTATCAAATATCTAAATTTGTGCAAAATAAAAAAGTGTTTAGAGAATGCGAGTGAGCCAATTAATTTGCACACTACTGTATTGCTAGGTTGTCAATTGGAGTGGGACGCAGGCGTCCTGAAACAATGCGAAAAGCATTATACAGGACACTGTCTATGAAGCAAGTGTGAGCGCTACAACAGCAGACTGGTGCGCAGTACTAAGCTGTTAAGTAGACCAGAGAAAGGGCAGCTATGCGCAGTGTTTTGGCACCAGCACCCATTCTGAGTCTGCAAGGTGTTTCAGCAGTGTAACGCACTAATATATTTTTTGCTCAATGCCTCGAGATTGTGACGGATTGTGAGCGATCTGTCCGCAAAATATCGATAAGTGGGGTTGGACAAAATTGTAAAATTGTAATGCTGTTGTAGACTTTTAGCTCACGTTTGGCCTTTTCGTTATTTAAATAAAAGGCTGTTGTAACTATCTTAGTTTGACTAAGATCCTCAAAGGACTTCCATTTTTCATAGAAGTGCGACAATGCTCGGTTGTCTGCGTAGGTAAATTTTTAGAAAATTGTGGAGAGCAGATGTAGACGTAAATATAAAAAAGTTGGAAAAGAGGAAGCCCATCGATCCCTGCGGAACGCCGTTTTTCAGACGGCAAATCTTGCTTTGCTTACTGCCACCAGTAGCAAAAGTGAAATTTTGGTTTTGGACAAGTTCCATGATCATTCTAATTATGTGCTTGTCCAGCAGAAGTCTAAATCAGTAGGTTAAGATGCCATACAGAGTTATATGCAGCCGTCAAATCCACAAAAAATCCTCAATGTTTTTTGTCAATAGAACGACTTGTTCCACTGTTGACTTTCCGCGTCAAAAATCATGCTCTTCAGGAACCAGTGGATCAATGATTGGTTCGACGAGGGCGTCGATATGTTTCTCGAAGATATTGTAGGAGACACAAAAATAATGATCGATAACTTTTTGGACACCCTACTGGCTTCACCTTCTTTGTGATTGCGACTACAAGCGCTCTTCTCCAGATATTGAAAATTTTAAGTCGGTACAAGCAGGAAGAAAGAAATTCACGTAATTAGGACGTCAAAGCAGCTCCAGCATGGACATTTTTAACATTAATTACGTAATTATTTTAATAGTTTTACATTTTACTTAGATTCCTAATTAGTTAATTAATTTTATGTTTTATGTTTTAATCCTTGTCATTTCATCATGGCATCTATTACCAAAAAGGTGAAATTTCATAGACATTTTTGCGGCCCGCTGAATGTACTTAGATTTATAATTTGTCCCATTATGAAAAAAGTTTGGACATCCCTATTCTACACGTTTAAAATAGATGCGCCAACAATGAATCCATGGCATGGTTTAAACTTATCTTTGGAGAGATGTCTAACAGTAATAATAATTATAATAAACATGTTAAAAATGTAATGTCTTAGCTCAGCAGGCATCAATATTGCTAAAATCTTTAAATGTTCTTTCAGTGATAGTACCAAACCAAAAAGTAGTTTATTTACCAAAAATATATTTTTATTTAAACTGACGTTTCGTTGGTCAGAAATTAACCGACATCTTCAGAGATAAAAATGGTCACAATAAAAACTGCTAAACGCTCGTCATCACTAACCGTAGAAATGTGCCCAACATCGAACAGCGGGTGGTTCATTTCACTGATCGGTACCACAACAAAATTGAGCAATAAAGAACCAAAGTATAGCGATTACTGAAAAAATCAAACAACCTCGAGCGCACGCCGCATTCACGATCAGCGACAAACAAGCGCGAGAACATTCTAATGTAAAAGACACAGCAGGGTCATTCCATGACAAATCACCACAAAAAAATTTTTTTTAACCACTACACCTCTGATTTAATGAAAATTGGTGGATGTGGTTATCTTGTAGCCAAAACCCACTGGTGCAAATATTACGTTTCTACAACTAATACTTTTTGAATTATAGACGGGCAAAATTTTGGGAAAGCCAAAAAACCATTTTTAAAAAACGCTTATATCTTCCTCAAGATATGTTTAAATTATAACATTTTATATATGATTGAAATTAGAAAAGAACAAGAAATTCAAATATAATATCAAAAATCCTATAAATATTAATATAAAAAAGTTATTTATTTTTTAAAAAAATTTTTTCCCGCCACCCCCAAGAATTTTGAAAGTACGACAAAAATTGTTTTGAAAAAAATTTTGATTCATAATACTTAAAAATATGCAATAAAAACAATGAATATAGACCGTTTATTATACTATAACTCAATACAAATGATTCACTAAAGCAATTTTTAAGGCAAATATTTCCAAAATTTAATTAAAATGACTAAAACGCTTAAATATATCTAAAATATTATAAATAATGTAATGATCAACATGGTCTCGGTTCAAAACTCACTTCGTTGAACGAGTATTTATTATTCACATCCACAAACAATCAAAATTTAATTCCAAAATTATTTGACTTATTGGCTATGTATGGTATAAATTTGCACTAAGCTTTACAAGGTGGCAGTTGCTCATCAACTGTAAGAGTAAGAACCAGTTCATAAGCTTTTTCACAATTATAAATGAATGGTGTCGATATTTCAGATGCTAAATAAAACTTATTGGTGAGGATTTGTGCTTTTTTTCATTCTCAAAAGCAAATGCGCACACAACCATTTACATTCACGGTTCGAGAAGTACAGCCGTCAATTGACGGGTCCGGTCTTTCTAGGTAGTACTAATCTGTTTACAATCACGTAGTAATGCCAGTGTGCTCATATTTCGTTGCTATCAACACAAGATTAAAAAAAACGAGAATCAGGTAGCGGCAAATCTGTAGAGTTACCAAATGAAAAAATATTTAAAGCTAAAATTTAAATAGCCGTCAATTGACGGGTCCGGTAATTCTAGTTTTAAAAATCTAATTTTTATTGCAGCATGCAATTTATTAAAAATATATTAACGGATTAGACAACATTCAAGAGTGATTAGCCTATTATTGTAAGTGCTTGAAATAAAATACAAAAACCATGTTATAATTTCCTCAATATTCGTCGATTCAATAAATTCAATAAAGCATTGGTATTTCTTTTGGAAAATAAGCTGGTTGGTTTTAATTTTTTTGAAAATTAGAAACCCACCATAAAAGCGCAATGCGTTTATGTGCTTCTTTAGATGGTTTCTAGATAAAAGACCTTTGTGTTTCTTTGAAACTATGTTTTTCATAATTACTAAAAATTTTAAAAAAATGTACTGCAGACCTTTAAAATGTAGCTTGTATGTAATAGATATAAAGTAAGATTTGTAAACCAAAGGATGAACCTGCTATTTGTGCATTAAATGTTAGAAAAAAGATTATTTCTTTAACTGTGCTTAAACTGAAAGCATTTTTTTAAAGATTGCTTTGTAACACCATATGACGTAATGTACGTCAAAAGTTTTTTGCATAGAGTGCCTTATGACGTACTATATATTACATCAAATGCACACAGGCGGGAAAAAGTGCTCGGCACCAGCAGGTACGGGTGCGTAAAATGCGTCTGGCACTTAATGAGGATATTTCTTATAGTTTTATCATCAGTTTACTCTTATAAGCTAATTCTTAATAACTTAACTTCAAAAAATATAATTAGCAGTAAAGTTTGCAACAGTTTAGGAATAATCAACTTTGTATCGAGTCAAGTTTCTGTAACAATTCTTGTTGCGATTAGTTGTTTTTGTTTGTACGGTGTCGTAAAACCATTTAGACCGGTTAGTTTAACATTACCAAAACTACTTGTCGCAAGTGCTTGGATAACATGAATGGTGGTTGATATTGTACCTATTTTAGAAATTAAACCGTTTATTGATGTTTTTAATTTTGGGATTTGCAATGGAACGGATCAAAGTGTTTTTGCTGAGTTTAGTGCATTTGATAACTTTATGTACAAAGTGTATATAAGTGTAAGTAAAAATAAAACTGTTTTAAATCAAAGTAATTTTAATGTAGATGCAAGCTTTGCCCATGAGAATTTGGAACAATTGGTTGAAACAAATTGCGAAAATAAAAGTTTATCTTTTATTGGTTTTTATACTATTTAATGCACTTGCTCGATTAATTGTCCGCTGTTTATAAAGGTACCAAATTACACTTTTACTTTAAATTGATGATTGTTTTGATCAACTTATTTTGTTGTGTTTTAGTACTGATTGCGTATTTTTTATTTTTTTACACATTTCTGGGCACCAAACATGTTTTCTTTTATCAAGCAAATCAAACAAAAACATCAAAAAATCTAACCAATTTGAAAAAAAATGAAATTCGAAAAGCATTTCGTCGAATATTTATTATTGTTTTGTCAGATTTGCTGACGTGGTTTCCAATTTGTTCGTTTGCTTTGTATACAGTGTTTAATAGTGAAGCCATTTGCAACCACATCGAAAAACGCAAGATAATGAAATGGTTTATTGTAATGCTTATTGTAATGCTCATTGTAGTGCTCATTAATAGTATTTTAAACCCCTATAGTTACACTTTGTTTGCTTATTATTGTTGAATAAGTAAAAAAACTTGTTTTCATTGCAATATCTACTGTACAATCATATCGTTTGCAAAAATGTTGCTATCATGTTTTCATGCTTAGTTACTGAGAAAAGATTTGCAGATTGCTTTCAATTTTTGTAAAATTCATGTTTTTTTATTTTTTACATTTTAGATAAAGCAGCTGTTGGATGCCGCCGGTAAAATATTAAAGTTTATTTTAATTTTTAATTTTAATATCTGACAATGTTTGAGTGCACGATGACAATTTTTTATGCTAATTTTCAAACAAATTTAAACCTGAAGATGAGGCAATTCAAAGCCGAAACTATTTGTGCTGTAGAAGAATGTTCAACTTCATATAAACAACTTGAAAAAATTGTTTAAAAATGTTTTCGGCTTTTATGTAAATGGGCTTAAGCTACATGACGCCCATTGGAGTCTACGATAATTAAGAGTAATAAATGAACATTATGAAAAAACAATTTATTGTACTTGTAGCAGCATAAGCGGCAGTTTTTTTCATTCCAATTTTTGTTAGATTTAAGTTAAACTTTGTTAAATAGTTTAGCACTCATATTAAGAAAAAAGTGCAACGGTAAACAGAAGAAAAGTAAAAAGGTTATGTAAGGCGAGTTTATGTAGCTCAGTATTTTGTTTTGTTTACGCATACAGAGATTTTGTAGATATTTTATTGGAGTGTAATGTAGAGTACAGGCAAAGTACAGGTAGATTGACTACATGTATGATTTTGTCACCAGATGTTAAAGTATTCTACGTAGAAAAATGTGACCAGGACTCAAGCCAATAAGATTTTTAAAATGAGGTGGAGTACATAAAATTCATAGTAGTGCAAGCATAACACAACACCACGAGGCTTTGAAAGAAGTCTTTGCAAGCAATAAAATTTATCCAACAATGGAAGTCTTGATCGGCTTCTTTGAAAGCTAAGAAGTGGCTTCTTTAAGGTAACCTTGCAGGAGGGGAAAAAAACAACACGATAATGATAGGCTATTATTCTTGCAAGCGTAGTTCAGCAGAGCATTGCAAAAGATCAAAAAAACTGGGGGTAGCTTTAAAAGGCAAAGTATATGCTCATCCACATGTACAGATGACATAAAAAAGAGAAATTGAGTCATCCACTTTTTCTAAAGTAATCGATATTTTACTTTGGCTACTTTTTTATGCTTTAACGCCTTGAAATTTTTCCTCAGTAAGCAGCACTATTTATGATCTTCTACAGGCATCCGCTTTTGCACTAATCTGAATAAACTAGATTGGAGCTGAAAACTTTTTATGAAAATGGGGTCGGAGTCATTTAGGACGATGATTGTTTGGTACAGCAACGGCAGAAATGATTGCTGCAAATGCTTAGGTACCGTACGTTTTTACAATGTGGGACCATTTTAAAACATTCTAAATTAAGCAGCGATGAACTATACAAGTTTTTCTAAAGTGATGTAGCCTAGAGGTGAAGTGTATCAAGATACACTGCAGCCTCCTTTGTAATAAACTCAGCCCAACCTACTTTGGCAGCAGTCTATGATATTTTTGAAACAAGTCTTTCAGTTTATGCTATTAAAGTTATTCTGCAGTTGTAGTTGTTGGTGTTAACTACGTTAAATCCATATTTATTGCTTATATTTTAAATAGATGATAAGCCCACACAACTGGGCTCAAGAAATGGGTCCACGAAGCGTGGTCTACTGCTTGAAGGCCCTTGTACTAGTATAAGGGTTGTTTTCCCAATTTGGGCCAATTACACGACAAAGTAGGGAAAAATAATTAACATGATAAACGATTAGCGACTTTCTACATGGCGTGCAGTGGAGTCGACGGAGATTTTTCATTCCCTTAAACTCCAAATGGAGTCATAATGAAATAAGCAAAAATAAAGAAGAGAGGGAGAAAATAAAGGTTCTTTTGTGTTAAGCAACTCATTATCCATAGTAAAATACCGTTTGTAAATTTTCTTGAAAAAAAATTGGAAATTAAAAGATAAAAACCGTAAAAAAGTTTATTATAATTTTTCCATCTTATTAAAAAAAATTAATATAAAATGACTTCTTTTGCAATTATTCTCAATTTTATTCTATTAAAAACATGTATTATTTAATCCAACGCGTACGGAATTAACAACTGTGAAGGCCACTAATTGTTGTGGATGTTATTACATTTTAATTGCTCATGGTCGTCGTTGTCGTCGTTTGAAAGGCATCCACTCCAGGCCAGACACAAACAGGACTGGGGCCGAGGATTTATCCTCTTACTACCCCAGACTGCTGCACTGCCTGAATTAGATGCTGGCAGTGGTGTTATTAAACCAGCATCGAGTTTCGTCATCTAAAACCGTCAGACCTCGTGCTCCATGTGGTGCCTGATGTACAGTATAGAGCACGCTGTTAGAACATGGTCTGCGGTTTGCTCAGATGATAGAGCTTTTTTGCAGCCTGGGCCGTGATTAAGTCTGTTCATTGGTGTCAAAATGACAGACCGAAACCAAACCTACCAAAATGGAAGGATATATACTCATTCCGATGTTCATCGTGGATCCTTTTCAGTACGGGGCAATGCCTGTATTTTAATTGCTAATAACATTTTATAAAATGAATAGATTGACAGAAGCAATTAGTTATATTACATTTTGTCGCACTTTCGCCTATTTTTTGCAACAAAATAGAAATTTAAAACAAACTAAATCATAATTCAATTTTGCAGAAGAATAAATGTTTTAAATGTAAAAAAAGGATTTTGGATAATTTTTTAATTCAAATCAAAAGAATACGGTTAAAACTAACAAAAAATTATATTTATTTTTTCTGAGATATTTATCAAAATTTGGTTAAAGGTCAAAGTTTAGGAAAAATTCAATTTTTTATAATATTTTTAGATTTTGTGAGTTATCTGAAAATTTGGAAGTGAATAAAATATGTTTGAGTTATAAAACTAAATAGAATCCTCTTGTGCCTATGTTTTCCTGTTTTCTTGTCGATAAAAACATATTTTTCACTTTAGATATGAGCAGCTTTGCGACAAAACCTGGGCAAGCAGATTGTCTCAGATGAGAGTTTAAAACTCGACAAAATCTGGTCGGGCAGTAAGCTTGGGTTCGGCGTGCGTGATGCACAATAACATAGATGGTACTCTTTAGTATAATTTCATAAATTTAAGATAGGTTTTTTACTTTTTTTCCTTAATGTTATTAGATGATAACGTTGGAACTCGTGACCATGCTTGTGTTGGAGTGTCATGGCGATACACTTTTTACTTACGCACTGCTGCAAACTAAGAGAAACTAACCAGCCAAATTATGCGTAGGCATGAATGCTTTTTAGAATTTTTAGATGGCTAAGATTTAATAGAATTAACTTTATTTTTTGATCATCATAAATTTATGTTTCAACTACAAAATTACGTTTTTTTTCCATTTACAAATAAAAAAAGCAATTGAAGATCAAAAAAGGTCGGCATATTAAACATTAGTTGTTTCTGGGCATCTCCAAAGAATAGTGCAAAAATTATGATTTGGGCAATTGCCAAAAATTTTTGGGCAAAATTGTTTGGGCCCCTACAAAGATTTGGTCCTGTACGGCTGTGCTTTTAAATCTATACTGGCCAAGATATTTTTCAAATTAATCACTAGGTGAAAGAGTTACAAACACACTCACCAACGTTTTTAAATACAATTACAACCTTGTTGTTTATTTTGACAATTTCTTAAACACAACTGTTTTTTTCAGAAATCTTTTAAATAAGAAATAAAACTGTACTAAAGTACTTTGTCAAAATAAGACGCAAAATTTCTACTTTCTTTTCCAAAATTACGAAGCAGCATAAACGTGTATCTTTTGAAGTACTTGGTAATGGATAAATGATTCTGTGTCAATACAATGACAATAATTCAATGTCTGTTGTAACTAATTTCACCGAGGCGGAGCCAATAAACCTTTTCCGAAAATGAGTGCAGCAAAAAAACATTATTCTAATTTTTCAAGCACAAATTGTGAAACATTGCAATAAATACATAAAAGGAGTCAATCTTTTAAATCAATTTTTTAGTGATTACATATTTAGACTACAAAGTAAAAGTGCTGGTGTCTGTTTTTCATTTTTTAGGCATGTCAGTAGTTGCATCTTAGCGTTTGCACAAGAAGATTGGTGGAAGTATGAGTTACTTGAAATTTAAAATGAGACGTAATGCGAGCATTATTAGTCATCTCGACGGGACCAAATAAAATGCCTATGGGCAGAGCACGACTATAAGGCAGTTTGCACATATTCTTATCAGCTGGCAAACACGGTCAATGGAAACATTGTTAAAATATAAAAAGTGTGAGCCAGCTTTGAAATGTGCTACTGCAGCCTGACTGAGCAAATAAATTAAAAAAATAATAAATGAGAAAAACAATTCTTATTTGTTTTTGTTAAGTCTTGATTTTTGTTTTAAATATTGGTTTGTATTATTTGGTTTCCTGTTGTATTGTATATGTTTTTTATATTTTAGTTATACTGATCATGAGCATTCCATTATGTGGCCATATATTTTTGTTCAAGATTTTCAAGTAAAAAAATCAGACGTAGACTGAGTTGGAATTGAATTTAAAACTTCATAACAAAAAGGATTGGTTTTTGCCAACTAAACTTTTGTTATATTAACATTAAAGCAACTTTGAAGAAAAAGTTTACCTGTTTTGATATTTTTATTAAAGCAGCCTGGGTTTCACAGTTTTCCAAAATCCTATCATTTTGCCTATCTCGACTTCCATTGTTTTCAAAAGGGAATATATATATTTAAAAAAAATTTTGAAATTTTTTGTTAAAAAATGTTACGTTATTCATATATTTTAAAATATATCAAGAACATGACAATTGATCACAATCTTTTTATTTTGGAAATTAACGGTTAATTTTGCCAAATAACTAAGGTTGATAATATCATAGCTACAATTAGGCAAATCACATAATGGATATCTTATTTAAAAACATTGTTTTTAAATAAAGTAATTTTTAAAAAAGTTTTAATATGCATTAAAAAAATATCACTCTTCAACAGTGGTTTACACACTTTTTTGTCAGTGTAACAATTTAAGGGTTTTAAAGTTGAAAAAGAACACCTAATACGCTGAAAATCCGGTTAAGGTTAAAAAAACAAAGTTTACTTAGAATCTGTCTAGAAATTTTTGAGCCAAAATGAACTGATGTTTGAAACAAAAAGGTCTTTACTTTGAAAATGTTTTACAATTTTTAATTTTTGAGCTCAAAATAAAGTGATCTATAAAAAAATGTTTTTTACTAAATTGTGTCTTGGACTTCTCAATTTTATTAATAATTCTAATCTTTGTCATACTTTGCAACTTCCCAACCACACGCGGGCGCATTAAAAAATCTTGTGGGCTGCGTGTTCCCCACCCCTGGCATGCTTATTCAGCTAAGGTTTATGGAACCTCAGGGTTCCGCGAAACCACCTTGGGAATCCCTGCTCTAGAAAAACGTATTTAAAAGGACGGCGCGTTTCGCTGGCCGGGAAAGAAAAAGCATTTAATTGACGCAAAACTTTAAAACACCTTAAAAATAACGAATCTTTTAAAAAAATTGTACTTTCTGTAAAAAAATTGTTTTATGACAAGTTTTTATGTTATATAAATTCCACTTCTAATTCCTTTTCTTCTTATTTAGAATCGTATACGATCCTCATAAGTCAGAAACTTCAAGTAAGACATTATACAGTTTAACATTGGGAGTTCGGAAAAACCCGAAATGGTCAATCTTTTTATTATTTTCGAGTTTTGTAAACAATCTTGTGCACACCAAATGAATAACTTAGGCTAATTACAAACGTTTGCAAAAAAGTCTTGATTTTTCAGTGAAGTTTGCAGAGAAAAAAGGTTACATAGAAAGGTCACAGCAATTTCACGTAATCAACATAAATTAATTTGTAATCAAATTGATTTATTTTTAATCTTGACATAATCTTCTAAATACCTAAATTTAAACTAATATTTTAAAACGTTTTATTTTATTCGGAATTTTACTGAATAATGGCGTGTTTCCACAACAGAGCATAATAAAGCAGCGCTTTTACGTTGACCTTGTAGAAATGGCACACCAAAGTTTTGCACATAAATAACACCAACGTTTCACTTATTTAAAAACTGACTTTTCACAAATATGTTCTGCAAATACTATAGTATAATATGTAAATACAATAGTATAGTATAGTATTTTCAGAACTTACTGTATAGTATAATACCTATACTATAAATAAAACTTTTTTAAAAATTATTTTATTAAACTGATGCATTTTGAAATGCGATTAACAAAATGCGGTAAAACTTTGTAAAAAAAACCTTAAAAAAACTAATGTTTTTAAAGTGTAAATATTTTTTTTCAAAATAAGATTTTTATTACATTAATTAAAGTTCAAATACCAATAATAGTCAGTTTTGTTTTTTTTAATTGTTTTTAAAGTTATTTTAGTAAGATTTCAACTAAGGATTGCAACAACTCAACGGCAGTGGCTATAATGGGTTCACAGTAGCAATTTTCTTTTCAAACATTATTTTGAAAACATATGCTCGTATATCTATTTTTTCTCTAGGTGATGCAATCATGCAAGCCGTTACCTTTGCTAGTGTAGTTTATTGAGTTTTTGCATGTTACAACGTTGTTTCGTTTTGTTGCATGTCCCTTTTTCCGTGGTGAAATTACGTTGATGTAAGTATTTTGTTCGACAAGTGGCGGAAATAAAAAACGACTGAACTGAACCGAACTGTTTTCAATGTCCTTCTCGTCGCACCAATCTTCCTTCACTACATCTAAAAATTTTCTCTTTGGCCTCCCTCTTTTTCTCTTTCCCGGTAACTCCATTTCCATCACACTTCTTCCTAGATACTCCTGGTCTCTTCTCATGACATGTCCATACTACCTCAGCCTGTCTTCCCTTATCTTCATTTCTAACCGTTCTACCTTAACTGTACTCCTAATGTACTCATTTGTAATCTTATCTTTTTTCATCACTCCCATAGCAAACCTCAATATTTTCATCTCTGCAACTTCCATCTCTTCTACTTGTTTTTGGAAACGCCAATGTCTCAAGTCCGTACACTATTGCTGGTCTCACCACTAAACTCTACACTTTTCTCCATCCGTTCCATCCTGCCTGAACTCTCCTCTTTATCTCCCTCTTACAACTACCACTTTCTTGCACCGTTGATCCCAAATACTTAAATTCCTTTACTTTTGGCAGTTTTTTGTCCTCCATTTTCGCTGTTTTTTGTTATTTCCTCCATTTACGCATGGATATTTTTATCCTTTTTCTTTCTAACGCATACGTCCAGCATTGTAGTCTTCGCTCTTATTTTTCGTAGTCTCTTCGCAAATCACAATATCATCACCAAACAGCATCGTCCTCGTTGGTTCTCTCCTTACTTCATTCGTTAGCTTATCCATAATCATTGCAAACAGGAACGGACTAAACGCTGATCCCTCGTGCAGTCCGACCTTGACCTTGAAACTTTCGATAGTTCCTACTGCACACCTCACCACTTTTTTGCTTTCCTCGTACATATCCTGTACAAGTCGCACATACTTTTCTGCTATTCCTGATTTTCTCATACAGTACCACAGCTCTTTCCGCGGAACTCTGCCGTAAGCTTTCTCTAGGTTCACGAATACACAATGTAGCTCTCTTTGACCTTTCCTGCACTTTTCCATTAACATTCTTAAAGGAATTATGACATCGGTAGTTCCTTTTCCTGGCATAAATCCATATTGCTGTTTACTGATTTCTATTCTATCCCTTAACCTGGCTTCAATTATTCTTTCCCATATATTCATTGTGTAACTCAACAGCTTTATTTCTCTGTAGCTTCCACAGCACTGTGCGTCTCCTTTGTTTTTATAGATTGAAATAAGCACACACCTTTTCCATTCTTCTGAAATCCGTTCACTCACTAATAGCCTGTTAAACAGTCTGGTCAAAAACGTTATCCCCATCTCTCCCATGCACTTCCAAACTTCTACAGAAAATTCATCTGGCCCAACCGCTTTACCTTTTTCATCCTTCTCAGTGTGTTTTTTATTTTTTCTCATTATTACTCAAGAGATTCTAGTGGCATTTTTGAAGCAGCATCTAATTTTGTTGTTCATGCGAATTCAAAATTAGAAAATTTTTCTCTCTAAGAGTTTCTCAATCATCAAATTTAGTCGCTCAGCACTAAAAGGTATCACAGATCAGAAGACAAATTTTGTGGTTTTGTACCATAATGTGGTAACTGATGCTGTGATTTCCAGCATGCAAGCTAGATTTTTGTCTCATGAGATACTCTATAAGCAAATATCTTGCTTTAACCCAAACAAGTTTTCTGAAATGTTGGCATCTCCACAAAACGTGGAGCTAAGTTTGATTGCTAATGCGTTACCAGAAATTGACAGAATGGCACGACAGGATGAACTGATTTCATTTGCATCAAGCTACAAAGACATGAAAAAGAGACTGCTAGAGAATATGAATGACAGTGCAAATGATTCAGACAGGTTGGAGTCAGAGGAGGAGTACGCAGAAGTTGCTGAATTATCTGAGAAGAAAACATATAAAAATTGTTTCTCATGTGGTTTCAAATTCTTATCAGAGTACAGGCTGTGTGTAGCTGCATATAAACATTTTTTTGTAGCATATAAATTCATTGTAACACTAAGCGTCACATAGCGCACATGTGAAAGATGTTTTTCAAAACTAAGACTGCTGAAAACAAGGCTGAGGTCTTCACTGCCCAAATAACTTGGAGTCGCTTATGCTAATTGCTATTGAAAAAGACATTGCAATGAAAATCAGATCAAACAAAAACCAAATCATTGATAAAATTGCAGAATCCGCTGCTGAAATGAGTACAATGTTGTTACTGTAATCTGTGAACGTTAATATTTGAAACTTTTGGCTTACTATTATTGTAAAGCATCGTAAATTATATTTAAAGGTGTGTTAAAATGTAAAAATTAATCTTAAAAAGTGCATGTTAATTTATTTCAATATCTGTAAAGAGCGGGAGGGGGTTTCCATTCTATTTTCTGCCCAAGGACCTATAACATTCTCAGTACGCCCCTGGTTGATACAGATGGTGCCACACAGATTTCTGACCTGAAGGCCGCTGCGCGACCAATTCTTAAATTAATTAACCCCTCTGTCATTTCAAAATTTCTAAAATTGTATTTTTCTTTTTTTGTATATACAGGATCATATTTATAACATGTTATAGGTATTTTTCATTTGATTTACAAGTAAAAATCATCTTTATTTGGGGCAATTAAAATAAAAAAACGTTTGTGATTAAGTAAAGATTTACATTTATTTTTAAACGTAAAAAGTTTTAAATTTTTACAATTTTTTGTTTTCAGTTTTATTCGAGACACATTTAAATATATTTCAAATTAAACCGGCAATTTTTTGACTTGTTTTATAAAAAGATTCCGCATTCCTGTTCTACAGTGTAAGAAATCGAAATTTTTTTTGTTTTAACAAAAATTCTTTTTTTAAATAAAAAAAGTTGTTCGATAAGTTTTTAAATTTGATTTTAATTAAAACATGAATAAGCAAGCTTTTTTAACAATTACCTTAAAAATTTTACATCTTTTCAAACGTAGAAAAAGGAATTGAACTCATATTTTTTTAAATTCAAATCTTTTAAACATGATCTTGATGTATGGACATATAATTTGACACAAAGCTCAAGTAATACCACTAATTTTATTTTTTTTAACTTGATTTTTTTGTTTTAGATATTCAAGTCACTTTTGCTATTGATAAGTGTGAAACATTAAAAAACAATAAAGAAAGTCCTACCTACCATGTTTGTGAGAAGAAAAGAGGTTTTTGCAAGTACAATTTAAAATCACAGGTGGACGTGGAAAATTTATTGAACAATTTTATTTACTGAATTTTTTTTGAAATTATTTTTTGGCTATATGAACAAGTTTGCGATAAGACAAATCAAGATGATTATGTAACTTATGGATTCCGAAATGAATCATCCTGTTTCGAACAATGGAACATAAGCAATTTTATAGCAGTGATTTTTAATTATTTGTGTGAATATTTAGAACAACCCTTATAATATTGTTGGCCTTTTTTTGGTTATGGGAATAATATTTTTACTTGGAAATATTTTAGTGATTTTTCAAAAAGTAAAGTTCATCTGGGAATAAAGGCAACAACCAAAAGAAATAAAGATTTACAGTGTTTTAATTTTAAACTTATCTATAGCAGATATGTTGATGGAAATTTATTTCGTTGATATTTTGGTTGAAATAAAAAACAAATTGACCAGAGTAATCACTTTACACAAATTTGTTTTTGTAATTTACTTAGAATTATAAACTTAACATCAAGCCAAGTTTCTTTGGAATTTCTTGTTGTAATCAGCTATTTTTGTTTGTACAGCTCAATTTGCCCATATAAACAAGTTAGTATTAAATTAGCTGCAGCACTAGCTGTTGTGACCTGGGCTTTTTGGATCCCATTTGCTATTTTTCCAACAAAGTTTTTGATGTTGATGCAAAGTCATCATTATGCAATACAAACTACTATCTTAACTTTTCTACCGTAGAAGATTTTATTGATAGTTTTGTTGGAGAAGGAAAAGTTAAAAGCTTGTTTCATTGTGTTATAAATGCAATTGCTGAAAAAACTGATTCGAAACTTTTAAATTTAACATTAGAGAGTTTTGGCATAATAAATTCTACCGATTGTACTTGGAAGGGATTTTATACGGAGCAACAAATTTGTGCAGTAAACTTTTTAATAGAAAAAAGGAATCCTAAAAATAAGTTTACACTGGTTTGGTGTTGACAACTTTGATATTTTTCGTGTCTATAATTATTGCCTATATTGTTTTACTTCATAAAGTTTCTGGACTAAAAAAAATTAGAGAAGTTTTGCTTAATTTGGCAAAGAAAAGAAGTCTTCGTAATAGACGTCACCATTTTAGCGAAAGAAGAAATGAAGAAAACAAAAAAATGTTTTGAGAATAACTGCTCATCAATGATTTAATTACTTGGATTCCAATCTGCTTAATTTCTTTAATTTTTTATGACTTTTCGTCAGGAAAGCTCTATTTTATGCGGTTGCACGACACAATTCAAATAATAGTGCTGTTTCTTGTTCCACTTAGTAGTATTATTAATCCTTATATTTACTCAAATCGATTATTTAAGCACATGTTTTTGAAATCAATTCAAAAGTAATAACATGGATTTCTTAAATGTGACTTGACATTTTTTTTTAACAACAACCATTAAATAATTGTTTAATAACAGACAATTCATCTAATATAAACCTATATATTATTTGAAGCACCCTATTTAAATAAATAGAAAATAGGACAAGAATTAAAAATTTAAGAAATTTTTTTAAAAGTACGTAAACTTAAATAAGAATTGTGATTTGAAAAACATTTTTTTATAAAAGTAGTATTATAAAAATGCTTTTAGGTAATTGACTTTAAGTTTGATAAAATGTTGTTTGGTTTCTTGTAATTCACTTAGTTGTTGTTTGATAAACTGTCCTTGTATTCTTATTCACATTGACTGTAAATTTGAGTTATTTCAACCTTGATGTTATAAAAAAATGATTTTTTACATTACTTTTTAGTTTGTGTCTTTTTGATAAACTCAATGTTGCAACAACCTTAAAGTCTGTTTTTGATAACACAGTACGTATTTTTTAGGAACATTAAGCAACCAAAATTTCTGATTTCTAAATAAGCTTAAATAATAAACATACAAGCTACGAAGTGATGCAGACAGGACGAAATCAGAGATTTTTTACAGAACAACTACATAGCATCACCTTTACAGAGATAATAAATAAATCAGGTTTAATTTATTAAAAAATTTAGTGGATCAGTTTAACTCTATTGGATGAAGATTTTAGGACAATTCTCGTGAAACACATCTCAATTAAAATTCTTCAATTAGGGAGACAAGAATCAGTCCAAAACTTGTTAAAAATTTACTTTATTTTAATCTAATATCGATTTCGACATAAGTCATCTTCAGTTAAATCTACAAATTGTAAGAATGAAAATTAATAAAAAATTATTAATTAATGATTAAATTTAATATATGTCATGGAATAAAATAAAACGAAATATACTCACTTGGCAAAAAAATTTTTTTTAATATTAAAGTAAAAAATTTTATTGAAGAACTGTCAAAATTGTTAAACTTCTAAACTGCTCGTGCCAATTAAATTAAATAAACTATACGATAGTAAACATCAAGAAAAACAGTTGATTGCATGTTCATAAATCTAGGATCCATCTATTACTACTTTCAATCATACTACTAGGATCTATACTATACTATACATCTATACTACTAGGATCCATCCAACTATTACTTTTTACGAGCAATGCACGTTGTTTGAGTTGTGAGTGCTAGTCACATACAGGTTAAAAGGAAATTAAAATGCTTTTCTGTTTTTTGTTTTGCTTTTTATCTCTGCAGGTATCACTTCTCTCAACAATTACGATTGCACTGCAGCAGTGTTTCCCAAACTTTATCTAACAAACTCCCCCTTAGGGTTGCTAAAAATTTGATAACCTCCCTATCTTATGCACACAGTTATGCTTTACTATAGCATTTGATATATATAATAAATTTACACAACTTACATGTAAACAACAAATACACACGAAAAACAAAATACATTTATTCTTTTAGCATAGATAATCAACATATCATCTGCTCACATCTTAATGAGATGGATGCGCCTGATGCGATGATACCAACTTGTCAGTTTCTGGCTGCAGTGCAGTGAGGAAAAGTCTTAGTTTGCCCCGATCTGTGACAGCTATTCCTTTGCTTGCAAAGAAGCTGGGAAACGGCACTAAAACCTTTCTCAACCAGATAGGGCGATGAAAAAGCTATACAGTAAAGCTTCACTTTGTTCCACACTGCTGGGTAACGTGCACGGACAGCTTTCTGCAGTCAGAAATCCTTGTGGAGTTTGAAAGCTTTGGTTTTAGTTAAATATTATTTCAGAGTGAAATTAGTTCTTCTTTAAGACACCTGCCACTTCCAGACTCGACTCATGCTGTGGATCTATCACTCAATGAGGTACCTCCAAGGAAAAAATGTCTTGAAATCCACTGGTTATATCCGTTGTGCAGTTGATCTAGGTATAAGCAGTATTTTTGCAGGTCATCATCTAGTACGGCGCTTTCTTTGTCAAGCTGAGCCAGGCTTGGAAATTGAAAAAGCTCATGACGACCTAAGTTGCGCTTGAAAAGTTCCAGCTTGGATATGAATGCCAGTGTAGGTACTTCAATTTGATCACGTTAACAAGGTTTCCCTGCAGTTGTAGATTTACCTCATTAAACTTCACGAAAATGTCTGACAGATAGGCAATGTCAGCCTTGATGCTGATTAATTCAAGGCTGAGCTATCATCGAGGGCTTGGAAAAATTTCACTACAATGCTAAAAAGTGAATAGAAACGCCTCAAGCAGTTTCCCTTGGACAGCCATCTAACTTCTGTGTGCAGTAGTAATTGCTTAAATTCATCATCATTTTCAGAACATAGTTGTCGGAATAGCCTAGAATTGAGAGCACGTGCTTTAATTGAATTGGCTGCTCTTATAATTGTGTTTAATGAATCATGAAGGCGATCACTGATATTCTTTGCCACCAGGTTCTGTCTGTATATTACAGAATGTACTGTCAATAAGTCAGGAACTGCCTCCTTAAGATATTTCATAAATCCTCGATGACGATCCAACATAGATCGTGCTCCACAGTTGCACAAGACACGATATTAGTGAGAAGGATTTCTTTTTCATTGAAAAGCCCACAACTAATTGAAAACTGACTCCCCTGCGTATATGTTTCTACTGTAGTTCTTTAGTGAACAGGAATTCTTTCATTAAATTTTCATCTTTCACAAAACGAACATAGGCAAGCAGCAACAATTTATTGTCAGGCAAAGTTAATTCATCTAACTGCAAGCTAAATTCTGTTGTTTTAAGGATCATGCACAACTGTTCCTCAATATTGTCAGACATTTCATCCACTATTCTCTGGACTTGTCGTTAGTGAGAGGGATCAATTTAATAACTTGTTCAGGAGGCTTATACAACGCAAGACTGTGCGTAAGACTTCACTAACGGCAGGGAGATTTATTGTTTCCCCAATCGTGTACGTAAGGCTTTCCTGATTGAGCAATTAGCAAAGAGATATTGTAAGAAGCTTGTAAACCATCGGTAGCTTGTTTGGAACTATTAGAAAATATGCTAGTAACGGTTTTCTATTTTTGCATTTTATCACAAAGTGATTGGAAGTAGGCTAAATCTTTGTCTTTTTTGTCAGGATGAATCTTCTTAAAATGGTCCAAAAGCCTGGAAGGTTTCATGGCTTCATTTTTCTTACAAAAATTTTTTTCTTAAAGAATAAACACATCAGTTACTGCTGACTTTGGGGAGCTTGTAAAAATCCATATTTTAGATATTCCACGCTATACTGTCTGTACTTCTTCTTCTTTCTATCTGAAGTCATACCAAAACTTGACACTGACCCCTACAAAAAAAATTTATATTTATTAAAACTGAAATTAAAAAATTTTATTAGGGTGTGTATGCATTTGCATGTGTATTTTATAACAGAAAGTTAAAATTCTCATTTTTAACTCAAAATGGTATTTAATATACAGTAAATAAAAGTAAATAATTTTGCCATGGCACCAACATAATAATTAAACGTAATGTATGGCTATCAACTTTTTGCTTTACATAAACAAAAAAATCAACATTTTTAATTCTTAATTTATTAATAAAGCAACTAAAAATTGACAGTTACCATAAAAACGAAAAAAGTTGATTTTTATAATGATAGATCAAAGAAGTATTAAAAAATTAATAAAATAATTCAATATACGTATTATATGTTTTGTTTATTCATAAAAATGGTTCTCCCCATTACAGTACTTTAAAATTTTTTAGCAACGACTGCTTGAGTTGAAAGAATGCTTTTTAATGTTAAAAAATTTTTTAAATAAAAAAATTTTAGCGATGAAAATTTTAGCGATGATATATAATATTGTAATATAATTTGGTAAATATTAAATTTTGACAATATATTTAATTAATGATGTAGTTTTTATATTGAAAGTACATTAATTTGATGTTTTTAATGTTATTAATTACTTTTAATCACCAGTTTTCTAACTACAAAAACAATTTATATTTTTTTGTCAAAAAGTCAAATTTTTTTAAGGTTTTTTTTTCTTTTTTCTTTAAGGCCAAAATATTTAAATATTTCTTAAAGGCCAAAATCCAATTTTCCTCCTAATAACATTGCTAAGCTAAATTTAAAATAATTTCATTCATTTTAATAAAAAGTTCTGGTGTTTCTACATATGAAAAACTCTTAATAACAATATCAAAAACAGGCTAATAATTTCGGGTGATCTAAAAGAGTAATTATAAAACAAAAAATCAAAACAATGTCAGGCGATAAGTTAAAATTTTTTTTTCGTTTTAATGCTTAAAAAATTTCAATACAATACAGGGTGTCCATAAAGTGTCTTTACAATTTAAAAAAATTATTACAAAGTGAAATGATGAGATATCTCAATGAGGGTTGTTTTATGTTAATCAGTATTTCATAAGTTTTTATTGACACATTTAATACACTTGTGAACATTTAATTAAAAAAATATTACTCTATTTAATACACTTCTATATGGGCACCATTAGTTGCACGAAGCGCATCTAGACGGTACTCAATTTCTTGCCATGTTCGTTGTAGCATAGCTTCTTCTCTATTCTCATGGAGGTTTTCCAATCCCCAAATTCTTACATTGTGTTTGTTTAACTTTCCTGAGACATGAAAAGTTGCCTCATCACTAAAACAAACTTGCTTTAGGAATGCTTCATCCTCAGAAATTCGTTGCAGCATGTTTACTGCAAATTCTTTTCGTCTTGGCATGTCGTTTGGCTGAAGTTCCTGTAACATTTGCACTTTGTAAGCATACAATCTTAAATTCTTGTGTAGGACTTTGTGCACTGTTGAACGTAGTAGTTCCAATTGTCTGGCAGCAGTACGGATGGACTTCATAGGAGAACGTTGAAAGGCTTGCCTTACACGCTCGATGTTTTCTTCAGATGTTCTTGGTCGCCCACTTCTCCTTGTATCGAACGCTGTCCCTGTCTCCATAAATTTCTTGTGCCATAAACGAATTGAAGGATGTGATGGTGGGTCTCTTCCATACTTACTTCTGTAGTTTCGCTGGGTCTAAACATCTGATTTTGTCTTAATGAACCAGGATACACATTGCGCTTTTTCTTGGGTAGTAGTCATTTTATGGGGGTTCCGTTCATATAACTCAATCATTAAACATAAGAAATTTTATCTGAAAGAATAAATTTTAGCGTCAATAAAAACTTTATAAAATACTGATTAACATAAAACAACCCTCATTGCGGTATCTCATCATTTCACTTTGTAATAATTTTTTTTAAATGTAAAGAGACTTTATGAACACCCTGTATAATTTAACACCACCATTAACTCACCTTGTTTTAAGTGCTCAAATCGCTGCTAGCATCTCAGCTTAAATGACAGGTAATTTTATATTGAAAACAATGATGCCAGTTTTCATAAGTGGCTAGATTGAAAAAAAGTAGCTAAAGTTTTCATTTTCTGAAAGGATTTATTTTTAAAGATTTCTATTTTCTAAAATCAACTTAAAATTGGAAGTTAAAAGTATTTAAGTTTCTAATGTTTAGCACCCAATAATGTCACCTATAAAAAGTTATTAATCGTCTTTCATCTATATTTCTTCTCATTATTTCCTATCGCCCCTTATCTTCATACCGCCCACTCACCGCCCCTTTCTTGTGACCGTCCCCTAAGTCTCGCTAACGTCCACTGGGGGGCGGTAACGCCCGCTTTGGAAACCACTGCTATACAGTTATGTACACAATAAATAACTTCTGCTTACGGTAGTGCTAGAAAGCGCCATTCAAGTAATATTTCTACTGCTTTTGGAATAAAATAGTTTTTGCTTACCTGGTACTGCGAGCTATATTTGAAAGCATGCATTGGTTTATTAGCAAGCTCAAAGTGAAACTTAATTTTGCAATTTTTTGTCCATCAATGATGGATTGCTCTTTTTATACTGTAGATCAGCGGTTTTCAACCTTTATGTTCAGAGGGCCAATTTTATTTGTGGGCGGTGGTCGCGGGCCACGCGCAAATAGTTAAATACAGAGAAAAAAAACAAAAAGACATAGAAACAAAAATAAGAAACGTTTTATTCTTTCTATTTTCAATTTTTCAATGCGAGCCCTGGAGCTGCACTTTCTTCACCAAATCTTCTGATCTTGGTTGCAAGTCAGTAGCAGCCAATTTCATCAATGCCTCTAGATGTGCATGTGTGAGTCTAGTTCTGTACTTTGACTTTACAAATTTCATTGTAGAGAAAGCTTGTTGGCACCGATACGTTGTTCCAAAGCGGGAGATGAATTTCGCACTGAATGACTGTAACTCTGAAAAGGCTGTGACTGGTATGGCCTTCCAAAAGTCCACCAAGTCCTTCTCTGTGGCCATCACCAATAACTTCTCGTAGCGTGCTTTGAGCGCCGCTGAATTTTGAAGATCGATCAGTTCCTGAACTCCGAAATGCATTTTGCCAGGATCGACTGCAAACGGATTGATGAATAGTAGATTTTCGTGTTTCGCTTTATCCGAGTCTAGTTCTTCGAACCTTTGCTCAAAGTTTTCAATCATTACGTCAAGCTTGTCAACGTAAAAATCTTCATCCACTCTGTTGCCCGGTTCCGCCACTCTATCTTTTAATGCTGAGAAGTTGTCGAAGCATCTCTCACTTAATTGATGATGAAATAACTGTTGCGTCTTTCGGAATGAAATGACTTGATCATTGAGGTGACTTACAAGTTGCTGCTTTCCTTGTATGCGTTTGTTCAGCGTGTTCAGATATTCCGAGATATCTGTCAGGAAAGCCAGATCGTTCAACCATGACGGGTCTTTTAGCTTCTGTTGTTTTTCCGGAAGCATCTTCTTCTCACATAAGAAATTATGCACGTGGTCCTTGACGGCAAGAAATTGGGCTAGTGCTTTCCCCCGAGAAAGCCAACGCACTTCTGTATGAAGAAGAAGTTCCCCGTACTGTTCATCTACCTCGTTCAGCAATTGGCAAAACTCTCTTCTTTTCAAAGCTGCAGCTCGTATATCATACATACATTTCACGACCACTGACATGACGTCTTTCATCTGCAATGACTTTCCACAGAGCGATTCCTGATGAATTAAGCAGTGATACTTCAGCAGTGTTCTTCCTAGAAACTGTTCTAACTGAGCATAGAATCCAACGTTACATCCGGTCATAGCTGGAGCTCCGTCAGTACTAACACTGGTCAATTTGTCCCACAGAAAGTTTATTTTTTCGGCACATTTTTTGAGCGCGTTCAATATATCAACTCCTCGGGTTCGCCCCTCCATAGCAACAAGATCGAATAGCTCCTCTTTTACATTCAATTCTTGATCCACAATCCTCCCGAATATGGCTAGTTGGGCAGTATCTGTAGCGTCAATACTCTCATCCAATGCGATCGAAAAGAAGACAACATCCTCTTGAGATTGTATCAACTGCTCACTTACGTCTTCTGACATCATTTCCACCCGTCTGGTCATCGTGCTGTCAGACAACGGTATACCAGTTGCGAATGTGCTAGCTTTGTCACCCAGATATTTTGTCACAATATGCAAAGCTGGTTTGATAATCTCTTCTCCCTCCACCATAGGCCTTTTCTTTTTGGCTATCAACAAAGCAAGCTCGAATGAAGCAGATGTTTGATCCTTCAATCGTTTGTTGCCACTGCTGAACATGTTTCTGCGGTATTCAAGTTCTTCGCAGGCTTTTATTATCCAGGATTTTCGAAGTTCTGAGCCTATTGGATGTTTGCGAATAAAATTCGTATGCGTTTGGTAGTGGCGCTTGATGTTGTATTTTTTCAGAGAGCTTACGGTAACATTACAAACCAAACATATTGCCTTCCCGTTTTTTTCAACGAATAAATAGTCCATTGTCCATTCTTCGTGGAATTCCCTGCAGCGTTCAGCCTTTTTCTTATTCGCCATCTCTGATCACACAAAATAACACTCAATGGAATTAGAAACTTACGAAATTTACTGAAAGACGCAGTCGTTTTGACAAAACAATTTCAAATAGCACGTGCTAATCAGTACGAATCGTTTTATGCGAGAAGGTAACATAAGCGAAATCATTGTTTCGAGTAAATCAAGTTTCTGTGATTCATTGTTTTAGGAATATGACAAAATAAGCAAGTTTTTTCAGTTGTTTTGATTGTTTCTTCATTAGACTTGTTTTATGCGTAATCTTGTTGCCTTATATTGTGTTCATGTTACCTTCTTGCATAAAATATTCGCATCAAAGTTTTTTTGCATTTTTTAAACGCTAATATCTCACAAACTAAATATGCTGGGCGGTTAAAATTTGCACAGAAGACTTGTAACCAGGGCTGGGGAGCCACTGTAGAAGAGCGCTAGCTCCGGATCCAGCTCCGGAGCTATCAAGCGCTTATCCACTAGCTCCGGCTCCCCAGCTCCGACTCCGGCTCTCCAGCTCTTTAATAAACAAGTAGTTTATCATTCAGTGTTTAAATCTTTTTTGCCATAAACTATTTTATTCGAAGAAGAATCACGACTTCTGATCTTTACAATTACATTAATCAAATCTGAAAGCGAGTACCAAGAAATATAACTAAATGAAAATCAATTGTGGCGTTATTTAAACATTGAAAAGATTAAATCGTAACTATTATGAATTGCAAACTCCGCACTGACAAACAGCTAAAATTTATCTCTTTAGTGAAAAACTTTAAAAGCACATGTGCGCGAAACAAAAAACTCCCAAGAGATTTAACGCACCAGGTAATAAGCGAGAACGTTTGTGACATAACATTAAGTATAAACCATTACTCGAGCCGGAGCTAATAAAATTTTTGTGGCTCCAGCTTCGGCTCCGGCTCCGCAGAAATATTTAAAAAGGCTCCAGCTCCAGCTCCGGCTCCTCCAAAATTGGCTGGCTCCATGGCTCCGCGCTCCGGCTCCCGGCTCCCCAGCCCTGCTTGTAACTATTTATGATTTAAAAGTATGTAAAAAAAGAAAAATCGAAAATTTTTGTCATGTTACCTTTTTGCATAAAACGCTAGCACAGCCTCGGAGGCTGTGGTTTGAAGCAGCGTTGTAGGTTTTATAAGATCTCAGATATATAGATATTGGCTTGACATTTCAGACATGTATAATTTTTTTTGGATTTCGGGAAGGAGCTCACGAGCCACAAAAAAATGCGTTGCGGGCCACGGGTTGAGAACCCCTACTGTAGATATTGTTCGTCTAAAACTTGTGTCGTCAGCCATATTGTAAAAAAGTAAGCTTCTATTGCAAAGTTTTTCTTGTAGCAGTGAATTTGGTCATCATTTTATCCAATAAGTCAACTTTTTTCATATGCTTTATTTTGTTTAGTTTATTCCATTCATTTGTTCATACAATGTGCCGTTCATGATTCAGCATTGTAAACCATTGGCCTTCAAGCTTTTTGCATAATGGAGCCCATGATAAAATATTTCAAATTTCGCGTAGCCTCTGTTTAATACCTTAGATATGAATTAACTTGAAATACTTAACGTTCACTGAGCCTTGCAAATGTTTTAAGAAAGCTCGGTTAAAAAGCGCTTTTCATAGACTATATATTTACAACTTATCTATTGTTTTGACAATTTTTCAGTATATAAGCAAAAACTTCACCAGAGATTTAACATTTGTTGTTAAAGCAAACATTGAATTTTAATAATTATGTAACACCCTTGCTTTGTACTTGTAAGTAAGATTTTTTAGAGTTGTAAATTAAAATTTTGAAAAGTAATTAATGACTTTTTCAAATTTCTAAGTATCATGGAATTTAAAATTTCGTTGAATTTGACATTTTGCATTCATATAATAGTATTTGAAAATTTCTTTTTTTCTTGTTTTTAGCCCAGTTATTCTAAGGTTTGTAAACACAACGTTTTGTTTTCGTTTATGAGTATCACAGATTGAACAATATCTCCAAGTATGTTTAAACGACATTGCTGAAAAAAGTTGTTTCATTGCACTAGTGATATTTAACAATAGTCTTCAAAAGTTGCGCTGAAGTAAAAATTCTCAAAGAAAACCATCTACGTTACGTTATTCACAAGTGGAAGAAGGATCAAAATAAAAGTATTTAAACATTTTTTAACATCCGCAAGTTTATCACAGAAGATTATTAGCATATCCAATCAATAGGTTTATTTCAACAAAACGTTTTTTTTTTAATTCAAACAACACCCAGTTTGAAAATGAAATCATTGAAACAATAAGTAAATTTGATTTTACGTTAAGCTTTGCTACTGCATTCAAGCATAAAATCTTGCTGCAGATTTTAATTTTTTCATTACTTAGATTGGCAGGACCTTATCAAAAAATCACTTTTTTAAAAGTGTAACAATTATGTTTTTAAAAACCTAATTTTCTTTTCATCTTGCAGTATGTTAAAAAGACATTAACGTATTAAACAGCATTCGAGAGCGATATTATTAAAATTGCTTGAAATAAAATACAAAAGCCATCTCATAACTACCTCAATATCCGTCGATTCAATAAATTCTATGAAGCATTGGTATTTCTTTTGGAAAATATGCTGGGTGGTTTCAATTTTTTTGAAAATTACGTAGAAACCGACCATAAAAACGCAAAGCGTTTATGTGCTTTTTTAGATGGCTTCTAGATGATAGACCTTTACGCTTGTGTTTCTGCAAAACTATGTTTGTCATAATTACTAAAAGAATTAAAAAAATGTACTGCAGGTCTTTAAAATGTAGCTAGTATGCAATAGACATATATTAAGATTTGTAAGCAAAAGCATAAGCCTACTGTTTGTGCGTTAAATGTTAAAAAAAAATTATTTCTTCAATTGTGCTTAAACTGAAAGCGTTTTTTTAAGATTGCTTTGTAACACCATATGAAGTAATGTACGTCAAAAGTTTTTGCACAGATTGCCTTATGACGTATATTACGTCAAAGTATATGTGCACGTCGGTACCTGAACCATATATGTATCATATATGTAGCCTACACATCGGGTGATTAAAAAATATATTACTCTGTTTTTAAAAATTTGGTTTATAAAATTGCTATGTTGATTTTGGTGCAATCTAAGGCTTTTTCTTGCTATGTTTAAAAGCTCTAAAACATTGCCAAAGCGTTTATTCGGATCAAAAAAAAAGTAGTGCAGTAAAATCTAACCCTTCGAGACCTGGGTAAAATTTTGCGGGAGAGGCACGATGATAACGGAATGTAGCATCCTTTATTTACTGTGCACATTTAATGATCTAAAGAAGGAAATTTTAATGTAAAAATAAAAAACTTTGTAGTTCTCTTTTCAGCTGTAGAAGAAAAAATATTTTTAAACATAGGATGCAAAATCCGGACCAAACAACATTTTAAATAATTTTGTTTGCGATCAATTCTATCTTTCCGTATTTCATTAATTCCTCACATAGCTTATTGTTCAGAAATTCCGGCACTTCTTTTAATTTTTTCTTGTACCACCTCAAAATGACGAGCATTTTGGAAATATCACCCTACTAATGCAAAACCAGGGTAATTTCCGACCCATTTATTTTTTGATGAATTAAGTGTAAACAACCATATTTAGAAAAATGCAGTAACCCCAAACCAGGGATGTACAACCTGCGGCCCATTGCTTACTCAAATTTTTTTAGTAATATTTTCTTAACCGTATCGAATTCGATGTCACTGCTGTCATAGTAACATATAGGGAAACAAAGTGAGTACGTCAGTTGATTGCTACGTCGAGTGATATCCAATGAACTGATCTATGGAAATTTTTTGGACAGAGTTTATCATAAAGGCGCTCGTCCCAAGTACCATTTTTAGCATTCACGTTGTTTTACGATTAAATTAATATTAAATATGTTATTTCCAAACATTTTTACAGTATCAAATGAGCTGTTAATGACTTATTGGTAGTAAAAATAGTAACTTTGAACCAATGCGGAGTGGCTTGAAATAAGATTGCTGTAGTACCAGCGATGCTGCTTGTGGTAAAAAAGAGAATCGTGTAGATTTATTAGGAGTAGGATGAAAAAAAGATCAGAAATTTTAGAATTTTTGGTTCAATTTTGGCCTAGTATTCAATTAATTGACAATGTACAAAGCGTCATACAGGACACCGTCTATAACGCGAGTGTTAGCGCTGCGACGCCAGAGTGGTGTGCAGTACTCAGCTGTTACGCAGTCCAGAGATAGGGAAGCTGTGCGTGCACGCGTGCAAACTCCATGATCATTCTAACTATCTGGCAGAAGTCTCAAGCAGCTAGCATGTAAGGCCAAGATACCATACAGAGTCATATGCCACCGTCAGATGGACAAATTGACAAAACAAATCCTCGAGGTTTTCTGTTAATAAGATAACCGTATCCACGGTTGATTTTCTGCGTCGAAACTCAGCCTGGTTTCTTGGATCTACGATTGATTCAACGCGGGCGTAGATAACTCTTTTGAGGATCTTGTAGGAGATACAGAGCAAAAATATTGTTCTTTAACTCTTTGAAATTCCGACTGGGTTTATCAGCTTTGGGATTGCGACTACAAGCGCTCTTCTCCAGATCTTGAAAATTTTGAGTCAGTGCAAGCAGGAAAAAAAGAAACTCATGCCACCAGGACTTCAAAACAGCTCCAGCATGAACATTTTTAGCACTAATTACATAATGATTTAAATAGTTTTAAATTTCACTGAGATTCCTAATTAGTTAAATAATTTTAAATTTATATTTTGATACTTGTCATTTGGTCATGGTATCAAATACTAAAAAGATAAAATTTTATAGACATTCAATTTTGCGGCCCGCTAAATGAATTCAAATTTATAGTTTGGCTCATTATGTAAAAAGGTTGGACAGCTCTTCCCTAAACGTTGACTGTAGCTTAAATCTTCTCAGCCTACCATCACCACGTTTTAGGTGATTATAATCATTGATGTTGTAATAATACTACCTGTCACAGCATCAATGGCTATATCATAGGTACCAGTATTCCATATGGTTAGTTTAGCTTTTAGCTAGTTAGACAAAACGTATTGTTACGCAACTCTTTTCCCTGGCCTGTCAAACCAGCTTAGTACAGCCAAAGATTAAAAAAAAGTTTTAAGGGAGGGATGGAGTAATAAATGTGGAATTTATTTAACCTATAATGTGAGAAATACAATTGCGAGGCTAATGACTCGCATGTCACTGGAAGTGATCTAAATTTTGAGGTAAGATAAATTGTCAGTAGCCCAGCCAATAGCTTTCGGTGCGCTTGAAATAGTAGGCTACTTTATTATAAAATAAGTAAGTATATGTCTTATACTGTAGCTCTACTATTTAGATCAATGTAAGAGATTAGCCTATATGTACGTATGTTTATCAGAAGTGGTGTTCGTCTAAATAAATACTTTATCATATCCTATTTTATCCATCGAGAAGGATGAAAAAACTATAACAGGAGGAAGAGATTTTTTGTTCACAACTGATACGGTTATTCAGTTTCTGCAAAAAGAGTATAACGATTACTATGACATACAGTCGATTGATTCAAAATCTAATATTTATGACGATACAAGTGATTTTGAAGATTTTATACAGAATTCAGATTCTTACCCAGATGATGATTTATCAATCGACGATAGTGACAAAGATACCCCCCAAATGCAGTCTGACAGGATAAGTAAAAACAGTTCTTATTGGGAAAAAAGACCATTCTTTTTATGGCAGAGCAAGATCATTTAATAATTTGAGAGCACGTTTTGGGCCTATATAAACTCTCCCTTATAGCATTGCTTCACCACAAGAAGCATTTTACAAATTTATTTCTTCCAATATTGTTGAAAAAGTTCTACACTGCACCAATTTAGAGGGTCGAAGAGTAGCAACCCAAAACAACAAAACTTGTTGGACTGTTGATAGAGATGAACTTCTGGCATTCATTGGCTTACTTCATTTGCAGGTGAAGAGAATAACTGGGATCTACCTGCACGGGAGTTGTTTTGTGATGTGACGCAAAACCCTATGTATAGAGCAGAAATGAGTATAAGAAGATTTGATGATATACGAAAATATTTTAGATTTGACGATAAGAGAACCAGGCCTTCAAGACTTGAAACAGATAACAAAGGAGCATTCACACATGTATAGAAATTATCCTTAAACAATTGTAAAACTAACTTCATATCCAGTGAGTTTGTGACTATTGACAAACAGCTTGTTCTCTTTGAGGTAGATGCAAGTTTCTACAGCATATGCCAAATAAGCTTGCAAAATGCTGTATAAAAAAATGGTGGATGTACGATTCATTTATACCGTATGCAATTGGTGGAGATGTTTATTTGGAAGACAGCTTGGAGAAAGTAAGCAACAGAATCTTGGAGAGGCTACTGTTTTTAACCTGAGCCGCGCAATCAAAAAAACTTTGTGAAGTAGAATATTATATTGACAATTACTAAGCAATAAATTAACATAATTTTTTTTTTCATAGGCCGACAAATTACAGTCGACAATTTCTTTACGACCATCCCTTTGGCTAAAAATCTACTTGTGGAGGACTTAACTGTTGTTGGCGCTTTTCGTAAAAACAAGCCAGAAATTCCAATAATAATGCAGCCATTCAAAACAAAAGAGAAATATAGCTCTGAATTTGAGTTCAAAAATAACATGACAATGGTAAACTAAACAAAGGAAAAACTGTTATTCTCTTGAGCACCGTGCACAATGACAAAATTATACATGATGGACCGAAAAAAAAAGTCCAAAATCATTTCGTATATTTATACATAATATTACATTTTATTAGCATATTTATACAATAAACTAAAGGAGGTTTAGACATTATGGATAAAATGGTAAGATACCACTCATGCAAACAGCAAAAAAGTTGGTATAACATGCTGGATGTTGCATTCATGAATGCATAATCTATTCATAGGTCTTCATAGGTATTCTATTCATACTATTCATAGGTTAACACACTAGAGTACATAACTTTGTGCGTTATGTATAATATATAATAAGCATCTGAAAGACGAATTCTTGTTTTGTGAAACCCTCAGCACCAAAGCAACCGCAAGGAAATATTGGAAAGAGTGGACAGAGTTTCTGAGGCGCATGCAATCAGGTAGGAATATGTTGTTGGCGTGTGCACCCACGGTGATCACGTGTGCAACGTTGGGTTGCGGTTCCGGTTTTCACAACTTGGTGAAGGAAAAGTTCCCGGATGCGATTGGTACACGATGCACTATTCATCGTAAAGCACTGATGGTAAAGCCCATGCGATGAGTTTAAAAGTGTTTTGAAGAACGTGATAATAAGGCAGTGAATCTCATTAAAGCGAATGCACTTAACTCCCGCCTGCTTGCTGATTTCAGCAAAAGAAGTGATTCTGAATTTGAAACTCTTTTATTGCACTCGCATGTGATACGGTTTTCAAAGATAAAAGTACTAAAGAGAGTTTTTGTTTTACGAAAAGAAATACACAAATTTCTGCATGAAGCTACAGCTAAAAAATAATATTGGAAAAATTTTCCGACGACCGCTTTCTGATATGCCTGTGGTTTTTGGTAGACATCTTCAATTTCGTGAATTCTGTCAACCTGGCCTTAGAATGAAGAAAAAATCACCGTTTTCCATTGTCATGAAAAATTGACTACTTTCAAACTTAAGTCAGCACCATGGCTTTAAAGCTGCATAACAAGAACTTTGCCCCATTTGCACAACTAAATATATTTCTTGATGAAAATGGACTTCACTTGATGACAATATCCTTGACGTGATGAAGCATCAAATTTCAATTCTTATTGATAAAATATTTCGATACCTTTCCGAATACTGAAATTTGAAAACATTACTTTTCATCAACAACACATTTGTACTCTCCGTTTGCATCTGCCTTCAGAAGACAACTTGGTTCAGGAGTAGTTTATTGATTTGGTGAATGATGGGGATTTGTATTGTGCTTTTTGTAAAATGTGTTGCAGTGGCTTCTGAATTCAAATGGCAACGTTATACCCTGATGTCGCAAATATGGCTCTAAAATTGTGATTATATTTTCTACCACCTACAAGTGCAAAAAAACGTTTTCCACCCTACTATCAAAACAAAATCTTAAAACAGGCTGGATGTAACACATGATATAAAAGTTGGCTTATTCAAAATACTGCTAAACTTCGATGAATTTCTGAAAACAAGCAGGTGCACACATCCCATTGAACTGTGCTTGTAAATTTGATGACTAAAATTTGCTTCTTTTTTTGGGAATAAGTAGTTTTTGGCCAAACACACATAGCATTTTATGTTAAACGTCCTTACAGCTAAGCTGAGTGGACAAACCATAAATGGAATGCGGAATATTGTGAGAATATTTCCAGGCTCAGTGTTTTTATATTCCAGGCCTATTGGAATGAGTTTGCCTCGAACAGCTTGGGTTAAATTCAACCGCCGGAGAACTGGCTTTGGTCGATTCCATTCGTCCATGCACAAATTGGATCTCGTTTCTTCACCGAATTGCAAGTGAGCGCCTCTGAACTAACCGCACACCACGTTCTAATAGCGTTCCCCATACATTGGGTACCATATGGAGATTTGAGGTCTGACGGTTTTGGATACAAAACCCGATGCTGGCTTAAAAACATCACTGCCAGCATCTGATCAGGTCAATACAATAGCCTGGGGTAGTAATAGGATAAACTCTCGGCCCCAGTCCTGATTGTGTCTGACCTGGGGAAAATGGCCTTTCAAACGACGACGACGATAACGAGCTAAGCTAACTTTCTTTTTTGTAGAATTTAACAATACAAATAGAACTAAACCCACAAAGCCAACCAGGCAACAGCAAATATATTGCGAAATCATTAAAGATTACTGTTCAACTAAATTTTTTGTGTAAATTTACAGGAGACCGTGACTGATCGAAAAAATTGCAATGGGACCGTAAAGTAAATTTTTTTGAAAAGTTTAAAAACCACTGGCTTAGATAAAAAACGTGTACATATCGCCTTTTGAAGTTGAGTTTTGCTTTTTGGCGTACATTGTTGTTCATGCAGAGGGCGCAATCGTTCAGGATAAAGTTGTATCCTTAGATGGGACACACGATATCTTATTGGGTCTCTTTGTTTTTTTCTTGGACACCAATTTTTTAGTGTTAAAGAATAAGTTTTCAGCTTCCAAAACTGCTAGTAGCGTCTTTATTACTTTTAAATTTGGTCAATATTGTCATAGCCGGAAACTGCGATGGTATAAACAAAGGCATAAACTCCCTTTAAATTATATTTGTCTATTAATTTGTAAAACACGTTGAAGTACGCCGTTGGGGAACCCAAACGGTAAATGGTTGTACTCATATAACTTGCCCAACGAATTGAAGAACAAATTCAAAAACATTTTGAATTCAAAACCAAGGTAAACTTCAAAAAGCATCTCCCTACACACCATTGCAAATCCACTCAAAATACACCTGTTTTGGATTTGGCTATTGGTCAACATTCATTAGATAACAAGATTTGTGTGGAAAAATTCAATATTAATTGATTTTTAATTTTATCTATAATGCAATCATTCTTTCATTTGGCAACGCTTGAAGCCACATTCATAGAATCACTTAAACCCTTTTTTGTTGTCAAAAAAGTTTTTTTTTCGGGCTAAAAGTTTCTCATTATGGTGGAAGTAAACGCGCTAACAAAACGCGTGCTTTCTTTCTCTAAAATAATCCAAGACACTGTCAGCTTCGATGTTCTCTTTATGTAAACCACGTTTTCTTGCAGTTTTTCATTTCCAACGATTTCTTCTGACAAAAGTTGCCCGAAAGAATTCTACAAGTTTGAAAAGTCCGTTAATAATTGAGCATAATCAACTACCATTATACGTTTGTTGCAACACTTGAGCAGGTCATGGGAAATAAGACGGTTCAATTGTCTTGCCAACAAGTTGATATTGTTTCATTTTTCCACAACCATACCACACTCTGTTTTTAACTAAGTAATCAGATCTTTTTCCAGTGTGCATCTAATGAGCCACGATAGAAACACTTTTCCTTTAAACTTAAAAAATGCTAAGCTGCAACATTTAGAGAAGAGACACTTTAACTAAAGTTAACCATAAAATTGTACTTGTATTTAAAAAAAAACACTACCATCTGGAAAAATATTGAAAAGAATTATTCATAATAAAACGAAACGTTTGAACATAAAATAGCTGTAAAACATTTCCAACAAAGCTCAAATATTTATTAACTTAAAGAGATTCGCAATAAAAAAGAAAGATATAAAGGGAAACAAATAATCATGATAATTAACGTATCAACAAGGTATGCACTAGAGCGATTCAAATTTTTAATAGATTAAACCACGACAAATTTGTAACCAAATTAATTGATCAACCAAATTTGTAACTCAGTCGGTATTTCAACAAAACTTTGTTGACTGTATGTAAGTTTAAATAACGCTAACTAAATGACGTAGATCTTTTTTTTAAAGAATTTTTTGTTTAAAAGCATCTGAGTTTCGATTTTGCAAACTCAACACTGGATGCTATTTTTTATAAAAAAGCACAGTTTTGTGATATTTTAACACTAGCTTTACGGGAAATTTTTTATACCTGGTTTTACGGAGGGGTCGTTTTCGACCCCGATCTTGTTTTGCTTATTGTGTTTTTCTTGCATTAGTTTCTGAACTACTAGTCTGCTGTATTGCAATGATTACACATAACGAAATGATTTTACTTTTAAAAAGTACGTTTTGTACAAAATATAAAAGCATATAACTAATCTGTTTTACGCAAGCTAAGCACTTTACGCAAGTCATTCTGAAATTGTCTTGTGAATATTTTTCACAAGTAGGTTGTGACATAAAATACAAGTTGAGACTGTCTTGTTAATTATCGCAGCATACACCATGACATTTCCTCCGCTTCCTCACTCCTTCATCGTCTCCTTTAAACTGCCTAAGGCTGTTCCTCAGACAAGGTTCTGACTTGCCCAGCAGGTTTTCTACAAGTATTAGTATGAACTGCCGGCGTATTATGCGATTGCTTGTTACTCTTTTATACAACACGTAGGAGTTGATAGCAGCAATGTTTAAGATGTTGCCCCAAACAGCTACCGGCCATCTTCGACTCGCTGACCTTTTAGTGTATAAGCGTGCCATTTGATGAAAGCAATCAACTCCTAATTTGTTTGCGTTATAAAATAAAATCATTTTCGGCTTTTTCTTTTGATTACTTGCATCAAAATCAGTCGAGTCGTGCATGCTGGAAAGCAAGCAAACTGACTTTTTCTCTTTTGCTTGATATTTTACAAATAAGAAGTTTGTGAGATCATGCCAATAAAAGTTACTGGAGTTTGTAGCTTTATTCTCTGATTCAGTCATTTTTTTGCACAACTCTCGTCGATTTTGTCGCATTGTTCCTACAATAGATATTTGTCTCTCGCAAGTTTTTCGACAACGGGTAATGAGGTAAAAAAGTTGTCACATGTTTTGTTGTAACCCTTTCTTTTGATGTGTTTGCAAAGATTAACAACCACGGTACAGCAAGAGGAATACCAAAGCCTTGGTCCTTTTCTTCAGCTACAAGATAAACATGTTTGAGACATACTTTGTTTCCACGTCAGACAGGACCAAAAACTTCACACCATACTTATCGGGCTTATTTGGCATAAAAGTCACAAAAGAACAGCGCGACTTCAAAGGCATCAATTGTTCATCCACTGTTAGCAAAAATTTACGCGTATACTTCTTTTGACATTGATTGGTAAAATTTTCAAATGCTTGTCTAATCGGTGCAAACTTGTCAGCGCCGGGTCCACTTCTGACTCTGTTTGGTTTGTCATCAAATCTCAGGTATTTCAAAATTTTTAGAAAATATTCTCTGCTTATATTTTCATAAAATATAGGAATGCTATATCTTTTGCTCCACAAGAAAGCTACGGGATGATCTTTACCATAGATCCCTCTCTCATACTGGAGTCCGATAAACGTTTTTAATTCGGCTGGGCTCACAGTAAATTGTTCATCGCCTCTTTGTTGAGCTTCTTCATTTGTGTATTTGCAGATCATACGCAAAATATGTTCAGAAATGAAATGTTTCCACTCATCGTACGGGCTTCTTGATGAAGCTACATCACGAGAAATCTCTGGTTTTGCTGTAAACACGTTATGAGCTCCAGCACGCTTACTATTTACTGGATTGGAGCATTTTCGCACAGTGCCATCTCTGTCCAACAAGCGCTCAGAAGATGCCTGCACAGAAGATGTGGGCTGGGGATTCAAATCATCATCACTTTCACCTTTACTGGAATCTGAATCAATGTCTATGTTTGCTGGTGATATCACTTCTTCGTCTCCAACAGCACCAGAATAAATCTCTTCTTCATCTGACAGCTCATCATCAGTATCTCGTGATAAGACTGTGTCTGCAATTTTGTTAGTATTCATATCTATTATAAAAGCTTGCTTTAGACTATAGAATAAACAAATTCTGCAAAAAAAAACATTTTTATTAATTCTAAAGTTCTACGAATGATCTAACAAATAATCACAAAATAGCTTTTGTTTACTCTAGTACGCTGTGGGCTATTTGTGTACTGTGTTTCATAAATGAAACTATCCTGGCTGAGGCAAAAACTTTGTTATTATTGGCTAACGCAAATACTTTCTTGCTAGCGGTACTCACCTCATACCAAATACTGTAATGAATTGGAATCTAATAAAAAAAAAAAATTAAAAAATCCTGTTAACCAGTGGTATTTACGCTTTTCTTTTAATTGTTGTCATTTGTTTCCTTATCAACAAAATAACTAATATTTCAATTGCAGCTGATATGATGCACTACAAACAGAGCTTTGTCTCTAAAAAGATCTTTCTAAATGGACTTACAGAGTTAGAATACCAGTACCTGTTTTTCGTTGTCATAAGTATTTACTTAGAAGGTTCTTTCAACGTTGTTGTCACATTTTGCTGTTGTCAGACATCACAATGTTGTTGTCATAGACCAGCTATTGTTTGCCACTGCTAACAAAATGTTTTACAATATAGCTCTGTCTCCAATAATGCCTGGTCCCTGCTAAAACTAATTATATATATGAAAAGGGTCGAAAACGACCCCACCGTAAAACTAGGGGTAGCTTTTTTCCAGACGCAAAAAGTCAAGTAGTAAGCAATTTTTTAAAAGTTTCAAAACCTGGAATGTAATCTAGAGTAAATTTTAGGAAAAGTCAAAGCAGTTTATTGACATTCGGTCACGCATTTAGAAGATATAAAGCAAATAAACAACATTCAGGGTCGAAAACGACCCCTCCGTAAAGCTAGTGTTAAGTTTAACGTGCAACTTATTTTTTGTAAAACCTCCATTGCTGCACGTCATGGAGATAAAGATGACAGCAATGGTTGCCAAAATGGTGGCTTTTCATTTTTTCTAAGTTTCAAGTTTTTCACCCTGCAAGTTTTTCTTGAGAGTGTTGTAAACTTGATTTTTTTAATTCTGCAAAATGCAGAATGAAACTTGATAAAATATTATCGTAATACAGCAAAGAATTAAACGTGGAATTAGTCATTTTGCTTTTCGCTTCTTGAAAAAAAAATAAACCACAGTTAGAGGTTTTGCATAATCTTTGATTTTTTTTAGTATATTTTTAAATCGTACCTTTTTAGCAACTTTCGACGCTAGGGTATATTAGAACAAAATTTAAAGTGAAGAGGAAGCAGCTAGACCAGGGATATTTAACTCACAGCCTACAGCTTTCTCAATTGTTTGGTTATATTTTTCAAGTGCATAGATTTTGACGTAACTGCTGTCGTTGCAATGTATTAGAAAGCAAAGTGAATGAATTGGTTTGCTACTGACGTCACGTGACGTCCAATAAACTGATCAATAAAAATTTTTGTGGGCTGAGCTGGTCAAAAAGACGCTTGTCACAAATATCATTTTCAGTATTCACATTGTTTTGCGATTGTACTAATATTGATTTCTGTTTCCAAACTTTTTTTTATAACATCAAGTGAAAGTTAATTAAGGACTTTAGTGGTAAAGAAGATAGTAACTAATGTGGAATGATTTGAAATAAGAATTTATTAATATCAGTGATACTGCTATTACTAAAAAAAGCAAACGTGTTGCTTTATTCGAAGGGTGGGAAGAGGATCAGACATATTTATGATTCTTCCGGTGGGTCCAATGTAGAAAGTTAGATCAGGAATACCAATAGATACTTCATGCCAAAGGTGCTAACTAATTTCATACGTTTTTGGTTTCAGAAATATTAATATAGCTATAGATGTAGGCCTACATATGTATTTATCTAATTACATAATAATTTTAAGTTTCACATTTCACTTATATTCCTAATCAGTTAATCAATGTTAAGTTTGTAACTTTAATAGTAATAACGTAATGAATTTAGTAATTGATTATTTTAGTTTAATATTTCTAATTCTCATCATTTAGTCATTACATCTACTGTACTGTAATACCAAAGAGGAAATTTATATACATGTACTTTTGTGGCCTGCCTAATATACTTAGATTTATAATTAGGCCCATTAAGAAAAAAGGTTGGACATCCCTGCGCTAAAAAAAGTACGCTATCACACACACAACGTCTGTTATGATGGTCGTGACTCTTTCAAAGCAGTCTTTCAAGTGAAAAAAGAAAATGACACGAAAAATGTAACACGCAGTGCATATTCTCAGCCAACAATGCAATGCAGGGCTCGCAAGGTCCCTGTACGGGCAACTGTGCGGGCCTTGTGAGGGCAGCCCATACAGGACCCGTATCAATTTGGTCGCGGGCCCCGAAGTGGCCCCACATGGGTTTAACCGCATGGATTTCGTGGCGACTTAATGCCGATTTCCTGCACGATGTTTTTTGGCAGTGTAATGCCAATTTCCTGCACGGTTTTCATGGTGGTTTAACACCAGCTTTCTGTAGGTTTTCACGGTGGTGTAATGCGAATTTTCTGAACCGTTTTCATGATGGTTTAATGCTCATTTTCTGCACGGTTTTTATGATGGTTTAATGCCGATTTCCTGCACGGGTTTCATGCTGGTTTAACACCAGCTTTCTGTACGGTTTTCACGGTGATGTAATGCCGATTTTCTTAACCGTTTTCATGATGGTTTAATGCTGATTTTCTGTACGGTTTTTCTGATGGTTTAACGCCGATTTCCTGCACGGGTTTCATGGTGGTCTAACACCAGCTTTCGTACGGTTTTCACGGTAGTGTGATGCCGATTTTCTGAACCGTTTTCATGATGGTTTAATGCCAACTTCCTGCACGGTTTTTATGGTGGTTTAACGCCGATTTCCTACACGGTTTTTATGGTGGCTGATGTCAATTTTCTGTACGGGTTTCACTGTGGTTTAGCACCGGTTTTCTGTACGGTTTTCGCGGTGGCTTACTGCCGATTTCCTGCACGGTTTTAATGATGGTTTAATGCCGATTTTCTGTAAGGGTTTTCACAGTGGCTTAATGCAACTTCCTGCGCGGATTTTATAGTGATTTTAAATAATCTTGCTTGGAAAATAACAACATTTTACACAATGTTAAAGGACAACGCTAAAAAACTATAAAATCATGCTTTGTTTAGTGGATTACCTATTCTTTATTAAAACTAGTTCATTTTAATAATCCATTTTTTTGATATTTTTGTTTTTAAGATTTTTGACAAATCACAATTTTAAATTTAAACATACAAAAATTATGACAAAATATCAACAGTCGGAATTTGCTTTTGATCTTTTTATTCTTCTGCCGTCGCGGTCACAGCTGTCGCGAAGCCACTTTGCAGCGCATTTTTCAATTTTGTTTCTTTTAGCATTTTTTTCAAAATAGGATGCTTTTTTACAGCTTCTAAAAAAATAACAACAATCTAAATTAGAATTTATTGTTTTAAAATTTTTAATATTGGAATTCTATAAATTTTTTGTTATACAATAGTGCATCAAAGATTAAATTATTAAACGGTTGGAACAAAATAATCAACATTCTATTGAATTTTTGTTTGACAATTATAAGAAAAATACGACAAATTAAAATTTTTCGTTATTTAAATTCTTCGACAAAACGCCTGATTGGTTGAAAGACTCGACCAGTTGACCGACGTTTCTCAACCTGGGATCGCGACTCGTAAGAGTTGCCAAGTCTGTTTTGGAAAGTTGTCACGATACTTTACGCAATTTTTTAAATCTTTCTTTTACAGCGGGCCTATTTCACTTTTTACCCATTGTGGTTCCTTTTTTATTGGCAAGTTTATCGCGGGCCGCGGGCCGTGGGCACATGTAAAATGAAAGTGAAGAAGAAAAAAAGTCTTCGTTAGTTGGCGAGGCAGAATCAGAGTATGATGATTTTTTTTAGGCTTCACTTTAATTTTACATGCGCAGTTCAGGATAGTTCTCGAGGCAGAATCAGGATAGTTACACATGTAATATTAAAGCGAAGCATAAAAAAAATCATCATACCCTGATTCTGCCTTCGCAGTTGCATAAAGTTGTACAGCCTAAAAAAATTAACTGAGTTTAATTAAGTTTTGAATATAAAAAATGTCAAACAACAATATGTCAAGGTCTACTCTAATTCATCATTTTTCATCTATATCTGAAGTTACTTGTATTTATTTATTCATATTATTTGTTTGCTGGAATGCTTATAGAACTTATCCAATGATTAAATTGACCGCCATTGGAGATGCATAGATATTGTCCTCCAGTTGAAAATTTAGTGTTCGGTTTTTATTTAAAGCCTCGAAATAAACGTTTTTAATAACTATCACTCTATAGTTTTAAGGCACTGATTATTATCCAAAAGACCCAGCTGCATCACTAATGTGCACACGGGCAGAAAAAAATTATACTTCTTAATTTTAAAGTAACTATAGTTTTTCTGAATGGATATATTTTTCTAAAAACTATTATTCTGGACTGATTACCACTTAAACATTGTAAGATTGAATGATTGTGTGGCCTTTAATGGTAAATAAATAAATGTTTTTGTTGATGCGTAGGCCTATCTACAAAAACCAACCAGCTGTGATCCTAGATCCGCCCAATTTTTTTATCACTGTCCATACGCTTTGACCTGCTTTTTGATTGGGGCTACAATCCCGTAACAGTTTTTATGGTGGTGCTTCAATTGAGTGTTTGGGCGAGTATTAACCATCTTGCATTCTTGTTCAATGGTAAAAGTACCACCATCTTTTACTCTGCTGGTCGCTAGAATACTTAAGAAAGATTGGAGCTGGATGATCCACTAAATTGCTGGACATATTTCCGTTAGCAAGGTCATCAGGTCTTTTTGATATCTGAGAGAGCACAGGCTTCATTCGGATGGTGATAAATGAGGAAAGATGTTACTACAAACCCATGATGTACGCTTTTTTGCGCCACACTCACAGGCCGCCGTAGAAGCCTGACAATAATCCTGATCTGACATTTGTTTAGGTTTGTCCTCATACTTACTAATTACCATACAGACATGTTTCTGGTCATAAGATTAAAAACCCTCACATAATGCCACTGAGATACGTTTTGCCGGTGCCAAGCATGTTCAATGTTAAATAATGGAATTTCGTGAGGCCCGGTATCGTGAGACTCAATAGTCTTGAATTACTTTATTGCCACCGAATTCACAAGACGGGGACCGGATTTATCAGAATGTTTTCAACATCATCAGAAAAGCAGCCAAAAAGACTATTCTTCTAGGTGACCTAGACCGTTTTTATATCATTTTTAGATATCCAATCCACTGCAAAATAATTAAAAAGTTTTCTGGAGTGACACGAGTCAAGGATGGCTGCTGTAAAACCTTGCTGGCCAGACTTGAAAAGAAACAAAATAACATCTCTGGTCTGAAGCAATTCTTGGAGCATCAACTTTTCACACTCTAATTAAAAACATGGAGTACCTTAGCAAATCTTTTTTACAGGTAAGTCAAGAGTCAAGACTATCCCGCGACGGCAAACTATTTCGTTTTAGATGTATGATGCTATTGTACATTATCTATTTAGAAAACGAAAGATACAAGGATGACCCACGTCATCTCGACTCGCCTTTCAAGAGGTACCCTTGCAGGACTATCTTATTAAACTCAGTGAACATATATAATACATGTAATTGAAATTTAGCTCAGAGAATTTAATGCTGTTTTACAACACTTATATACCAGGTAAAACTCTTAGCCTAGATTTCATCTGCTTTGAACATACATTATAATCTATTGTGCAGCTGTTGTACGTGACTTTTTTGGTTACGTCATTGCTTCAAAGTTTTCAAAATCTAGAGAAGAGCGCTTGCAGTCGCGATCACACAATTAAACCCTGAAGAGAGCACATAAAGTTATCATCCGATATCTCTAGTTGGTGTTCCCTACACCTGAGGAGCCTGTCTAACACCGCAATAAACTTCTTTTATTGGGCCTCTGCTTCCTCAAGACAAGCACCGAGTGGTTTTGTGCAAACAACATCGAGGGTTGAAAAGAAGCCCAGTGCTCTCTTTTTTGATCTGACAGTTCTATATAACATTTATTTGCTATCGTTGCTTTACCAACATATGCTTTTAGTACTTCTACAGCATTAACACATGTTCCAAGCAGTAGCGTATTTAGAGGGAGGTATTACGCCATGTCTCCCTTTGGAGATCAGTAATATGAGAAATCAGAGATAGCTTAAAAGTAAAGGCTTTTTTTTATACATCACTATGTTTTTGGGACGGAAAACCAACAAAACCGAGACAGATACAAAGTGAAGGCCATTTTCTACCATTTGAAAAAGTGATTTTCCGCTAATTAAATTTGATTGTGGCTGTTATACCTTCATCCCTTTCAAAAACCCTCGGTACGCCTTTGGTTCCAAATGATAATGAATCTTGTCTGGAAAAGAAGTTTCGCCTTTGCTACCAGCCACAACAAGCAAAGCAAGCTCCACTTTTTAAAAAAATTTCTATAGATCAATTTTGAATCCCTTCTGTTTTACTTTTATACAGTACATAATCGTACAATCTGTCTTTTATAGCCAATGGAAAATATGCTAATGTTGACAACTTGGTCATTGCGCATACTGCATACAAGTTTAAATGAACTTAATTTAAACCTTTATTAGTCATCTTTATTTCACGATCAACCAATCCAAGTTCTTGACTCCTGGAGGTTGCTTTTAAATTTGTTGCAATTTTTGGGTTACATTTGGTTTGAAACTATTTCTATAAAAGATTATAAAGTGTGGTTATTTACATTTGTAAGCGTTGAGTAAAAATCAAAAAAGGTGCGGATTTGTAAGTGAGAATTTTTTTAGCTTTCATGTGACATTTGAGTGCATTCAAATTACCAAAAAATCAAATTCATGGCTCAGTGGTATAGAAATTAGATTATTTTATTATAGAGTTCTGGTACTACTCAGTAGCACAAAATGTGAACCCTTAAAAGAATGTAAGCAGTGAAGGCTTTACGAAACGAAGGCCTGGTGCACGAAAAAAAGAAGGGAGCCTCTTTTTAGTGTGTAAAATTTTTTGGTCCGAAAATGTCTAAAAAAAAGTCAACACTTTCAATTGAATCTATACTTTCGTCTTAAAAGTTAAGATGAAGACAGGGGAGCCACTGTCATGGTGCTACTATAAAAAAATAAAGCAATATTTGGGTTAGGGCGGCCACTTTTTGAGGTTTTTTAGGGGGTCCGGCTGGTGCGGCCGCTCCGTTGGCACCCTACTAAAGACATTATTAAATGTAAGAAATTTTCAAAAAAATTGCAGTTGGCGTCACTTAGCGTTTGTTTTATTGTGATAACACTTCCATAAAGAAGTAGTATATATAATGCATTAAAAGGTTTACCCTACAATAAATAAATTTTTGAGCTCTAAGCGAAATTATTTTTATTAAAAGTCTGAACCTGTAAGAGTTAAAAAAGCATTTAGGCAACCTCAAAAATTGTTTGCTGGAATTGTTGTAAACTACTACAAAACCTTGCTTAAAAGTTCAAAATTGTTAGATTGCATACAATTGAATGACGGGGCTCGGTTGGACCAACCAGATATATTACGTTATACCGGCGCGCCCCATAGATCGGACTCCAAAAAACGCAAGATCTGATAATTTAGTATGATTTATTGAATTGATTGAGGCTTGATGATAACTGTTATTCTAAAGAAACATTCTTTTGTTCGATTTTTCTTCGTTAAACGCGACTTAATAGAAAGCAAAGTTAAAAGCCGTAAAATTTTAAGTTTAAAGTTTCGAAAACCGGAACCGCACGGTTCCTGTATACGTCTGCTATTGACGATAGCCCACTTGAAAACTGCACTTTACCCTCGTGAAAACTGCACCGGACGTGTACCGGGCCCTTACGGTTTTGGCTTGCCCGCACGAGCCCTCATTGCCCACATTTTACCCTCAAGGGCCCTGCACGGGCATGTTGACTGGATGGATACAAACAAATCTAAGTCATAGTTAGAAAATGTTACATAGTTTTACTGAAAAAAGCATCGAAAAAAAGAACTGAATAAAAAATATCTGATGCTTTCATAACTTTTAGGACTATATTTTTTAAATAAATATCCATATATAGTATATGTTTACAATTACGACTATTTTTTTCTTTTTCTATTTTACAGTAAATATTCTTTTATCAATTCATGTCCACTTTAAATAATTAGGCATTTTAGATAAATGAGTTATAAAAGAAATCCACTAAAATATAATTGTAGCAAATGTGCAAACGTATATAATTTGAATTTGTTTTTTGAACAGCTAAAAGTCTTAAAAAATAGTTCTTAACATTAAGTTAATCAACTTTTGCAGCTTTGGTATAATTTTAGTTTTTTAAATTTTAATGCAGTACATTTTTTAATATGAACTTTGTTGTATATCAAATCTTTTTCTATCTCTTATTTTTATCTTTCAACTACATTACGCTCGGAGGTAAGGCAAATATTTGGTTTAACTGGGAAATACAAATGTTAACATTTTATTATTTAAAAATTAATAAATTTTAGATTTTAAAAATTAAAAATTTCAAAAATTATTTTCTTAAAGAATTGTTATGCAAGACAAAGAATATAATTTAGGGTATTTTGTAACTTTTTTGGGTATAAAACTGTAAATATTTAAACACAGAAAAGAAACAAACACATTTTTTAAAATCATTTTAAAAAAAATCTACTTTAAAAAGTGGCAAAACTTTAATCAAAATTTTGGTACAAAATTGCAACAAAAATTGTAGTTTAAACTTCCTTTAGCATGCCATTGCTTTTTAAAAATTAGTAAGAATTTCATTTATGCTTAAGCAAGACACAAATTTTTTTGGTGTGTAATAGATGGATTTTTTGCAGCCATTATAAAAATATTTTTAAAAAATAAACCTCAATTGATGGCAGAGTACTCATATTTTCTTTTTAAGCTCAAAATTTTTTAATAAGCAAAGACGAAACCGGTTCAGCTTGGATCCTCTAACATCATCCTTAATGTTTTGAGTTATTTAGTTACGTAATTTTGCATTTCATATACATTGCTTTTTCGGTCTCTCTATTTTACAATAAATATTGAGTTCAGAGAGTTATTCAGAAGAAGAAATCGAAAATTCATGGTGTTCGAATTTTGAAGTGATGAATTTAATGAATTTTAACGTTTTTCAAATATGTCTTTTGTAGTCCGAAATTTATTTTTTATCAGCTCTTCTCCGACTAGTTTTTTTCCGATGTTGGCTACTGCAAATTTTTCCGATGTAACTTATTCCATTTATTTTGACGAATTTCAAAATTCAAATTTTATTAAACTTTTCGATGCTGCTTCAAGGTTCTTTTCGATGAAATCCATTCCCAATGGTTCGCTGCCGTCCGAAATTCAATTTTTCAATTCTCTTTCTGATTGTTACTTTTTCAATGTTGACTGTTGATGTTTAAGATCGGAATTGCAAATTATTAATCAAAATTCCCATTTCCAAAAAAGTCATTTTGTGGAATTCTTATTTTAACTTATCGCACTAACATTTCGCCTCAGAGGCTCCGATAACTTATGTCTGACGAGGTCCATAAGACCGAAACACGCCTGTCGCATAATAATCGTCCTCTTTGTTAATTTGTTTTAGTCGCTTTTTTACTGTTCCTATTTCACTCGTTAAAATTACATTTAATCGGTTACATTATGATCTCTTTGAAAAATATATTGTACTTGTTAGGAATATTATATCGATTAATTTAATTTTTTTACTTATATCTATTTTTTAACTTGCAGGAAACTTCGAAGGCATTATATACTTAGGGAAACTCCCTGCTTTCGGAGGCACCAATATAATGTTTTCCGGTTAAAATTATTATTTAGGTTTTTTAAGTTTTTTTTTAGGATTTGACTAAAAATTAAAGCTGCTTGTTGAGACTGCCAAGCAGAGGAAGTGCCGTAAATTTTTTTTTGAAGGACGCAAGTAGGTTTTAAACGGCAACGGTATTGTTAAGTTGACCTTGACTTTATCAACTAAACCTTATCTACAACTAAACCTTATCTACTTAAAAGAAAACTTTTGAAGCACATGTGCTCGAAACAGACTACCTGGAGATTTTAACCTACGAGGTAATTCACGGAACGTTTATGACGAAACACAAAAGCAATAAAAAAGGATTGAGTCAGCCAAATCTTCACTGTACAATTCTTAGCAATAAATTTATGACGAACATTTAAGCGAACAAAATTTTAGATTATCCAATTCTCACTGCTACAGGTATCAATCATGTTCGCCATCAATACGGTCTCTTACCTACTCGGATGTTGACAAAAAATATTGGATCATGTATTGTAGACGCCTCGATTTTAATAATTAAGTGAACGTAAGCGATTTTTTTCAGTAAAAGTAACCCGGATCTCCCAAATGGTTGCTACTTCTTTTTTTGAAAGATTGTTTTCTTCTGTTTTTTTTTTTTTTTTTTTTTTTTATTTCTTCCTGGTGCTGTGGGGAGATCCGCATTAGTTTCACTAATAAAATTGCTTACCTTAACTTATTGAATTCGGGGCGTATTTGATACACGATCCGAAATAATTATAACAATGAAGACAAACATGAGAAATTGTGCTTGCAAATATTACACCATCAATTCTCAATACTTATGCCTAAAAAATAACCAAGTGCAATATGGCTAGTTTTTAATTCAATTTTATTTGCAATCAAGTAACTATGTTTTATAAGTTGTTATTGACAAAGTGATTGCGAAATAGAAAACAGTGGCTAAACGATATACTTAATAGATGCACAACGTCAATTATGGACGGTTGCGGTAGTTTTTTGCAAAACTATGTTCGTCAATCAACTAGAACTGCTAAGAAAAAATATTTAAAAAAATTATTCATTTCCAAATTCATTTATTTTAAAAATTGAGCACTTCTTTTTTTTGTAAAGTTTCTGTCCATTCTTTGAAGTTTATCAATTTTCTAGGCAAAAAACGTAAATTTGCTTATTTTAATTAACATGTTGGCAACGGAGAGAGAAACGTTAGATAAATGCCATAAGTAATCGCCACGTTAGCGTTTTATAGATTCAAATTCTAAACTCGTCACTCTATTATGTCTTTGGGAAAGCCAGATGTTTAAAATTTAATTTCATTCCTCTATAGAAACTAAAAATATCAAATAACAATTTATAGCAGAAGTGTAAAAAAGATAACACTAGTTATCCTATTTTTTTTTATCTATATATTTATCCTTCTGACTCTCAGGAAAGCGACGGAGAAGCTATACATAGAGTATGCAATTACCCCGACCTGCTTTTGGAGATGCCAAGATATTGCTGTCTGCTTGTAATTTAATAGAGATATGAGTGCAATTTAGAACTACAAGACCACCAAGCAGGAGAAAGTGCCATAAAGTGACTTTCCCAAGAACAACAACAGAATAGCGTAGGTGAGTTTTGAACCGAGACCATGTTGATCATTACATTATTTATAATATTTTAGACATATTCAAGTGAAAAAAATTTCAAAAAAGCTTGTGATGGTAAAAAAAGCAAACCAACCCGAATGCGTTTTTTATGCTTGTGTAATACCTAGACTTTATTTTGAAAGTTTTATCATTCATGCAATTCAATGTTCAATGCGTTACCTTATTAAAACAGTCTTAATCATGGTTACCATTTCAAGCTTTTGTCTAAATTTTGTACTTAGTTATAACAGGGTTTTTTCTGACAATTTCAAAGTGCTTTTTTAATAAACGTGTTTATTTTAAAGTTAAGCACTTAATCTTCATCAATATAATAGAAATTTTGAACAGAATTTCTGGAAAAAATAAATAAATATTATAAAAATTGAGTCAGTCTAAAAAAAGGTTTTGTTTTTTTTGAAAATTTAGCAACTTTTTAGCTTTACTTTTCAACTACAGTTTGCATGTAGTTTGAAAACTATTTTAATTGAGTTAATTACTAATTAGCTGTGCCTATATTTTTTATCCGTTGGATGGCAACTCAAATCGTAAAACCTTTTTAGTTATTTTGAAAAAATTTCGATCGTTTAATTTTAAAACAATTCTTAAAAAGTTAATGGTAAAATACAATGGCGTGCGGTGACCTCTCAGGCTGGTTATGTAATTGGTATGCCTATTCATTGAATGTATTAAAAAAATTGTAAAATGGCTTCAAGGCAAATCGTAAAAACCATTTTTCATATCTACCATCATTTTTAAAATACTGCTAATGTAGTCATCTCATCCCTAACTATGCTATATTAACTCCTCTTAAACAAAACTAAAATACAATGATCAAAAAATATAAAATTAAATTCTGAAAAAAATGTATAATTTTTTGAAACACATGTCCAGTTCATAGAAATAACTGTTCACTGTTAAGTACATTAAAAATTATAAATTTTAAATTAAAAGAATTACTTACATAATTTATAAATTAATTCCATTCTTTTATTCTTTTCAGCAAAAAGATTTTTGACTTTTTCATAAAAATCTGTATGCAATTTGAGAATTGCATGCCGGAGCGAGTATAAAAGGGTGCTTAAAATGACGTCATGATGGAGCTCATTTTTACGAGTAAAGTAATACAATTCCTTTGGTGCATGTCATGTTTAATTAAACGTTGCTTTGAGTTTATGACTTAAAATATGCGTTCCTCAGAATTCCCAATGTACTAAATTCAATATGTAATAAATCTGCTTAATAAATAAATATTTATATAATATATAAAATTATTTTTTTATATTTCGGAAAGTGCGTTGGTCATGCATTGTATGACATTGTATGAATTTCCTGAAATTGCTTTAATATTGTGCTTTTTTAAACTTCAAATAGATCGGGGTTTCTGAACATTTGAACACTTGAATATTAATGCTAAATCTCTAAAAGTTTGTGGACCCCTAAAATTTTTTTCCAAAAGTCAAGTTAAGAACAAAGAAAGAAAAGTGTAAAGAAATGTTTTCCTTAAACTTTATGGGATGACGTTATTTTTGTTTTTCACTTGATTTTTGAAAAATTTTCTATGCTTTAACGTCAAGCGCATTACCTCAAAAATACTATTTTCCGTTATCCTTGTTGTTGTTGTTGTTGCTGTTGCTGCTCCCCCTCAAAAATATCTTGGAGTAGCCAACTCTTAATCTTTCAAGGAAGCCGATGTAGATTACCACTCTTGGATTACTTCTGCTGCTTCTAAATTTTTTTTTCCACGGACTAGTGGTGTTGTGTTGTGTTGGTAGTTGACTACAGTTAAAAAGGTGATTAGTTTTATGTGTGTGAGACAAGTATAGTGGGCATTGTGGCGTGTAAGTTTCTGGGTTTGCTGTAGGTAGGTAACTTGGGAAGATTGGTGATTTGTTGGCTTTGAGCTGTGCTAGTTTTGTACGCATATGACATGGTAATGTTTGTTCCAATAAATGAATGTAATATAGTGTGGTGTTAGTAACTTTGCTGTTTTTTCTAGAACCGAGGTATTGTGAGGTGATGGTAGTGTGAATGTGTTTGAGGTTTTCTCTAGATTCCTTAGATGTTATATCTGGTTTTGAGATGATGATGTTAGTATGCTCATTCTTATGAAGGATTGTGTCTTTCATATTTCTGGGCGGATTTAAGTATGCATTCAAATCATTTAAAGAGTGTGTTTATGTTTGAGTCAGTTGTTTAAATTGAGTGGCATAAAGTTGGCGATGGGTGTCCTTTGGAGGGATTTTGGTTTCGTCGTGAAAGTGTTGAGTGTTTGTATCTCGTGTTCAGCCAGTATGATTCGCAAAGTTGTGTTTTGAATGGTTTGCATTTTGTTAATGTTTGTGTTTGATACGATAGAGCTCCATAAGGTGTTTGCGTATTCCAAAATTGGGCTAGTGATCACTTCGACTGTGGAGACAATTAATTCCTTTTGTTAACCCCATTTGCTAGAAGCATGTGTTTTCAGGATGTTAATTGCCTTTGCTTTACTTTGTTTTTGAAACAAATTGCAACAAAATGTTAAGCGTTTGTTTTTCGTTATCCTTCAAATTGCGCTAATTATTTAAAAGTTCTTACAATCGTTAAAATGCTTTTGGTTAAGTGGAAAGTAGATAGTATCTCAGAAACCGATGGACGCGTAGGGTCCTTAAAACTCAGTTTAGAAATCCTAAAATAGATGCAAAAATAAAACAAAGCCAATATGCAACAAAAAGTCGGCAGCGTGGTCGAGTGGTTAAAGCACCGGACTGATGATCAGCATGGTCTCGGTTCAAAACCCACTTGCGCCATTCTGTTGTGTCCTTGGGAAAGACACTTTACGGCACTTTCCCCTGCTTGGTGGTCTTGACAAGCAGTTCTAAATTGCAATCATATCTCTACTAAATTACTAGCGGACAGCAATATCTTGGCATCTCCGGAAGCAGGTCGGGGTAATTGCTTACCCTATGTATAGCGCCTCCGTCGCTTTCCTGCGAGTCAGGAGGATAAATATAGAGATAAAAATAAAAATAAAAAAATAAAAAAAATTAACATCTTTGGTTTTTGTTATCGATCTGTGATGAATCGAACGCACACCCTACAAATAGATGGCATCAAATTTCTGAACTAAGTTTAGTCTGAAGCTTAGCATTATGTATGAACTTATTTAACTTGATTCAGGCAACGACGTCAACCTTTGAAAATAACCCCGACCTCTTTTTGCAGATGACAAAATGTTGCCAAAATTATTTGTTTTTGTTTTTCTATATTTTAGAAAATGATACGTCTCTACTTTAGAGCAATCCCAGCCAACAATGCTATGCAGGGCCCATGCGGGCCGTACCGATTTGGCCGCGGGCGCTGTAGTGGCCCCACATGGGCTAACCGCACGGGCTTAATCTGGTTATTAATTTTACGCCGTAATCAAAAATTAAAACATGCTAATAAGCTAACATTTTTAATTGTTTTTAAAAAGCAATTTTTTGCATAAATAATTTGAACCACATGAAACTCGTGCGATAAACTCATGCGGGGCCACTGCAGCGCCCGCGGCCAAATCGGTACGGGTACCGTACGGGCAGCCCTTGCAGGGCCCGCATGGACCTGCATAGCATTGTTGGCTGGGAAGTTACTACAACGACCAAGCATAAGAAAGTGCTGGGAATGCCTATATTATAAACAAACAGAATGGTTAAATCAGTGGTTTTTAACCAGAGGACCATTGCCCAGTGATGGGCCATCCCGGTGTTTTCAGTGAGCCGCAGAGCATAAATCATAATGAAAGCAATATGAAACTTCTATAATGATGTTATTATGATCGATAAATCGGAAGCGAATTCCAAGCGAAGATTTTTTTTCATTAGATCACCAGATTTTTGTGACAGAAATTAAATTCTATTCACTGAAGTGGGTCGTTAAGTTACCTTGCGTTGGAAAGTGGGCCACTGTTGGCTGAAAAAGGTTGAAAAAGCTTGAAAACCACTGTGTTACACTAACCGTTTAAAGGCGAATTAATATCTCTATGGCACCAAAAAATAAATTTATTTCTACTAACTAGATTTTGGATATTCATTTTAGAAATTGAAGATGGAAAACGAGATGGAAATGAAAGTTGTGTTGAGTTTTATTGTCCCAATGATTCGATAAAACCTGAAAATCAATGGCTATTTTGTACGGAAACGAAAAGAAACAATTTAAGTTCAAACAAACAGCTTTTACAATCACTTTTATATGTAAATTCTACAAAAATGCTGATGAAAATATTAGAAAAAGACGTTCAGTGGAAAGCATGTTTTAAATATAACGGTATACAACTAAACAGTAGCACAGAAATAAGAAATAGCTATTGCAATTTTAATACTTTAAAATGCAATTGTAATTGTTCAAAAGAAAAACATTTTGAAATGAAGTTCATGGACGTGTTTTGGTTATTTGGATTAATCGCCGTAATAGGTAATTTAGTGGTAATCTTTTTTGTTTCAAAAAAATTGTTATTTGTTGCAACTGTTAAAGAAAAGACTGTGTACAAAATTTTAGTTTTAAATCTGTCTATTGCTGATCTTTTATTTGCGATTTATGCTATCCTTGTTTGTTTTTTTAAAAAAAATGATGTCATTTGTAATGCTCTAGGAGTTATAAGTCTGACAGGTTATCAAGTAGACATAACAATTATAGCTCTTATATGTTATTACCGATTGCAGGGAGTTTTAAAACCCTTTAACGTGATAAGCAAAAAGTATAATTTATTGATAATTTTACTTTTTGTATGGATTTTTTGGTTTATGTTTTCGTTGTTGCCCATTATTTGGCCTGATGTTTTTTTACCGAATAGACTTAGTAAGATAAATTTAGCTTTGGAATCTATAAAATCCATACCTTTGAATGAAACAAATAACACAGATGTTTTTTCAATACTTCTAAACACAGTTTTAAAATTTAATAGCAACGAAGTTTGGATCCAACTTTTGAAAAGACTTGGTATTTATCCTAACATGACATTTTATAATCAACATCAAGCTTGTACAATTAGTTCGTTGAGTTTAAAATCGCACGATAAGTACTTGACGTTGGCAATCCTTTTTTATAACTCTCTATTGCTTATTTTTATTTTCATCGCTTACACTACAATATTTAGGAGTGTTTTCAATTGTAGAAACCTTATAACAAGTTCGTTCTTCCAATCGCCAGACATTGGCAGAAAATCTAAAGAAAGTTTAAAGGTTTTTAAGAAAATTTTTCTCATTGTTGCAACTAATTTTTTATGCTGGACTCCGGTTTGTATTGTTGATTTTTGGTTTTATTTTGAGTCGCCTAATCAAAATGAATGCTCGTATTATAATTTTTTACATAACCATCACATTCTTGTAGAAGTAATATTTTTGTTAACTTCAGTCAACCCTATATTGAATCCGTATATTTATTGTAATAAGTTTTGGAAGAAACTTTTTAAAAATTGTAAAACAAAAATATTTCGTATCAATAATAGGCTTCGACGGTTGAAGTTTTTTGTAGATTAAATACATGGCGCATTGCCTTCTTCACTCTAAAAATTGTTGTAGTTAAAAATGTGCAAATAAAAATGTTGATTTATACTATATATAGAATGAAAACCAACGAAACAGCAGCTGGTAGTTGAAAACACAAAAAAATGGCCGCTAACCTCTACTAAAAATAGAAAAAAGATTTTCGGTAAAATCTTTTGATCCAGTCACATAAACTACAAATTCTGTTGCAATTGTAGAGCTTTTTTATACAACGCTTATTATAAATTGAAAGTTTTTAATACAATAAATTGAATGAGAAAACCATAAAAAAAAGCTTGATGCACTTATAAAGAATATTGCTGCTTTTGTATAAATTTTAACTTAAATTCAACAATAGTTTTTAACGTTTAATTAATTGTATGTTTTTAAAAAATTTGATTGTGAAGGTACAAATATAAGAAATGTGATGTATCAAAGGTCTTTGCTTTTGGTGTTCAATCTTTCTTGAAAATATTGTCAAGTGTATGCGGGGTTTTGATTGGCACGAAAAACAAACATTAACGGCATTAAATTTGTTAAAATTAATCAAACAGAAAAACAACATAAATAATTATTTTTTTATTTTCTTTATTTTATTTATCTCTATATTTATTTTTGTACTCGCAGGAAAACGACAGAGACGCTAATACATAGGGCGAGTAATTATATCAACCTGCTTGCGGAAATGCCAAGATATTGTTGTCCGGTTGAAATTTAATTTAGAGCTGCTTGCCTAAACAACCAAGCAGGGGAAAGTGCTGTAAAAGCATCTTTCCTTAGGACAGACAGAATGGATAAGTTATTTCTGTTAGGCATAAAATGAGCCGACTTCGGGACACAGAAATCCTGGCGCGGTCTTAAACTCAGAATATTTTACAATTTCAATCAAATTATCGAACTTCAATTTTATTCAACTTATTCAAATAGAATCATATAATAAAGAATTAATTAGTAGATATAACTAACGCAAAAATTATTACAAACATGCCTAAACCTAATCTAGCTAAATTAGCAAATAAACAAGCAAAACACTAACCTAACCCTAAGCTAGCTAAGCTAAAAAATGAACACGTTAGACGAGAGAATAAAGTTAGGTTACACAAAGCACATTATTACGTCACCATCTGTTTAAATGCCAAACGAAGAAAAAAATGAAACAATGGGAGTAGCTTAAGCAAAATCGAAATAAGGCGAAAAAAGAGAAGAAAGTTAGAAAGGTTTAACAACAAATTGTTCGCAATCAATAGCGGTAACGAAGCGGCAGTTTAATAAGGCGACCGCTCCTGGACAAACAAACGGGTCCGTATATCGCTGGAACACAAGTAGTTTTTGAACCGAGACCATGTCGATCACAATCACGGCTCTCTAATCACTCGACCACGCTGTGTCAACAAGCCAAATTAATTAATGGAAAAAAACAAAAAGTAATAGGGGAGACCGGGGCAAGTTGTAACATAGGGTAAGTTGTAACATTCGTATTTGTCAAAATCTAACATAAACCAACAAAATTTTATATAGCCCCAATAACAATCACATTAAGACCAATTGCTGGCAAATAACATTGTTTAGTTCCAATGACTAAAAATAGGTTTACTGTTAAAACAAACTTTTTGAGTCGGCAAAGTAAATTTTTCGAAATTTTATTTTTGTCTTCTGGAGAGATAGCGGGTGCGGTTTTATTGAAATATTTTATATTAGTCGAAACACAAAACAATAGGCTATTAAATGCCTAACAAGGTTTAGCAACTAAAACTTAACTTATTGAAATATTAACAAAAACTTGACTAAGTATCAAGTGGGGTAAGTTGTAACATAGGCTGATGGGGCAAGTAGTAACACATATATTTGTGCATAGGATTAACTAGCTTACATTAAAAGTAACTTCGGCAACAACATTTGTAAATAATATGAGAAATTATAAAAGAAAGACTAACAGGAACGCCAGCTCATTATTACATGACAACTTAAGAGCTGCTGCAGCAGTTGCTATAATTTAAAAGTAATCAATAAGGGGGCTAGCAAAGCAATTGTGTTTGCCATATAAAACTCTACAGATTGCTAAAAATACTTAAAAGTATCTCTTGGTCCAAAACAAGATAAGGTCTAAAAAGTGTGCCATGCTAACAGACACACCAGAAAAGGACAATCAGTTACAGCACCAAACAAAAAAAATTTTTGAAAAAACACTAAAAGCAGAAAGTAATTTTGCATTACATTCCTTAAACCTTATTTTAACAGTTGTCCTGATAAGGAGTGGGGGTACAATGTTATGGTTACCTAAAGTGGTCACATTTAGCTTGTGCCGAAGATTTAAATACATATTTTTGTCACAAATGTGATTCTAAAATTTATGTTTGGGCTGATCCAGCAGTGAAAAAACTGCTTGAACATTTTTAAACAACGGCAAAATACCTCACTTTTTGTGCTTGATACTCATGTCTATGACTAGGCTATGAGTGATTTCATTGGGTTTACTTTTTCATATTGTTATTTTTTCAAATTACATTTGATTTTAAACAGTTATTAGTGATTTTGTTGCTATTACAACTTACCCCAAGTGGTGTTCCAACTTACCCCTTTGATAGGGCATATTGTAACGTTTTTTTAAATAATTAAGTCGTAATTTTAACCACTTAGCTTTGAAAATTATTATTATTTTTTTTTGATATTAATCAAACAGTGATGCAAAATTTTTAATATTAAACAAGAATATTGAAAAAATTTTTATTATGAGAGAAATAGCAAAAAGAAAAAAAGTGTTACTACGTGCCCCAATCTTCCCTACATCACAAATAAAGATTAAAACACTCACAAAAAACTCATATAAGTAGTAAATGTTTTAACTCAGTTACCTAGTTTTCTTAACTAACGTTACAAAACGCATATCTATGACATACATTAATTAACTATTTAAAAAAAAATTAAATATTTATCACGTTTCAGATACAAAGCAAAGGGTTTATTTTTTACAATTTTTATACTGACTTCTACATTGTCGGCATTATATAATCCTGACTGTTTTATTGAGCCAATATCAAAATTTCTTACATTTTAGTCAGACTTTGTATTAGTTAGTAGTTAAAAAAGCACACTAAACTAATTTAGACAGCAATTTGCTCAGAAGAGCCACACACGCGATTGGTAACATTTCTATGTAAAAGAATGGAAACGAGCAACGCAAATTATTAGAAAATTGAATTTAATTAAAAAATCCCAGATAAATGTCATCACAAGAGCCTCGTGCCCTGACTGAAAAAAAAGAATGATTTGCTTTGAAGATCCAAAAATTTGCTGTTTGGTTACATTTTAAGAATTTTTAAAAGAAGCTTTTATGATCTTTAAAATATCCTAAAATTTTATACAGTAATATAATTTTAATTTTAACGATTTCTCAAGATTGCCAAGTAGAGGAAAATGCTTTTTGCAAGGATACAACAGAATGATGAGTATCAAAAACAATTCTATTCAATTGTAGTTTTAATAATTCTGCCAACAAACACAAACAACCCCTACACACACACACACACACACACACACACACACACTAGTTGTCGTGGAAACACTTTATTAGCTTTTTAACAAGTTAGCAAAACGTAAAGCGAGACCAATCCGAGATGCTCGTCATTTCAAATCCCAATCTCATTATTTTGTTTCTGCACTTTTCAATTTCTTTGTTTTCTATTCACGACTTAATCGGCTGATCTCCAATTCGAAACACTATACTTGAGATGCGTTATTGATTCAGTAAAATTTATTTCTGTCGAAAAGTCAATTTTTTTAATCTGAAACAAGTAAGTTGTAAAAATGATGTAAGACATTGGTTCTCAACCTTATTAAGCCTGCGGACCGGTAATATACTAAAAAAATTAGCGGGCCGGTAATATTTTTAATGTCTGAAAAAATTTTAATTAACGCAATAAATTGATAAAAAAAATTTTTTAAAACAAAAAAAAGCATTTAGCATCAGAAGAACTCTATTTAATGTGAAATTTGCTTCTGTCGTCTTGATATAATATGTAGTAAACTAGGCTTTATTAAAGTTTTTGAATGGCAAAGTCAGGGGAGCCAGAAGCGGCGGGGACACAGTGGGGTAGAAAATTTACGAGAAAGTACAAGGTACTTTTTGATATACAGTAATTTTCAAAACCAAGCTTTCGAAATTTTCTTTCTTGATTAGCACTGATTTCTGATTGTTTCTTTATGACAATGCTGGTACTTTCCATCTTTACTACTCCTATTTAAGTTTGAAATTGTAAATTCTTGGTTACAATTCCAAATTTCCAAAAAGTTACTTCGTGGAATTCTTGTCTTTTCTTGCTTAGTCTTTTCGGATGACTGTCTTAACTCAGTTGAAGGATAGTCTGTCACCATTCCTCTTAATAACTAGAGACTGATTTCTTAATTCATTCCCATACTTTTTCTTTACAATTTCTTTTGAAACCATTAGTTTTGTTGCACACTGTAAATATATTGATGCAATAACCTTAAAGAGAGTTATTAAGGTCATTCAAGCGGCTGAATACATTTGATAAATATGCAAGTTTACTTATGCACATTTTATCGGATAAAAATTCTTTTAATGGGAATGGTCATTGACGTAAAAAATGATTTGCTTCTTCCTTCAACTCAAAAAGGCGTGCAAGAACGCATCCTCTCGAAAGCCATATCATTTCTTCCTGGAAAATGAGATGGCGATTTTGCGCAGCCATGCTCACACACAATGCCTCAAAAAGCCTTAAATGCAATACTCGGTCACGAGTAATTGATAATCTTAACTGGTCAGATCGTAATGTAATTTAATTCAGATGACAGTTTTTGGAAAGTACATGTTCACAGCAATACATGCAATGTGTGGACAACAGATTTTTGTTTGCAACTTTTTTATTTTTTCGGTTGCACCCGAATGACAACCAGCCATGCAGGCAGCTTGGTCAGTACACAACCATACACATTTTTCCCAATCTAAGCTTTGATTTTGTATTTAGTTATTAAAGAAAATCAATAATCACTATTAATATTCTTCTGAAATTGTTCTACTTCTGAACTTGTAGGCTCTCCTTAAAGAGTAAATTGAAATAAATTGTTGCGGACCGGCAGAAAAGCTAATGCTACCGGTGGTTGAGAACCACTGATGTAAGATATCTATTATGGGCGACTTGTAAACGTAAATATCCCACAGGCAAAAATTGAGAAACTAATTGTTCAAATCTTTATTGTTGCTTCAGGCAGCTCTCTGTTCGATTCGAAAACAATAAACTTTATTTGGTGTAAAGAGGGAATTAACCAAGCACAGAGTTAGAGCGATTAAAACGGCGCAATAAATAAGGGTTTCAACAAATAACCGTGTCTTGCAATATAATAAAAGACTTTTACATAAATATTTTTCGACAAGTTCGAGCGAACATTAACTTTAAATTACAAACGGAACTTTATGTTCAAGACTTGAATCAACCTTAAATAAAAAAGGAAACTTATTCAAAAGATTTAACTATGAATGATCAAGAAAGCACGCCCAAAACCGTACAATGCTAATTAGAAATGAAAGCCAGTTTAATTTGTCAAACTTATTTTGTAATTAATAATGCTTCTGGCCTGTAGGTTCCGCTATTTTATACATTTTATTAGTTGCTTTTGTTCTCTTTTTAAATGTTCTTATTGGGATTCAATCCCTTTTTTCTTTTTTTTTTCTGATTTCTTTAATTAAGAATAATAAATTATACAAGGATAGAATGGTAGAAGATTTGACTTTAACACATTAAAGCCCAATTTTTTTCCCGCGATTTCTAGCAGAACTGATCAATTTTACTTGGATTAAGAGCATTTGGGGAATATTTTCAAATTTCACCCAACGGAGTGAAAGTTATGCATGTTTTTAGAAAAAGTCCCAAATGGGGATCATGGGCAGAAACAACAACAAAAACACAATTTTTGATGTATTGCATTTTGTGATATTTTTACACTGGAACACGTAAAAGGTGCACACAGAAATGAAAGAAATCACTGTTTCTTATACAGAACAACTAAAGCACTACTTTTGTATGAGTCTGAATATCAGACATTTACTGATGCCACGCAAGAAAACAGTTTACATGCAGCCCAACATTGCATTTTATGCATTGCTTTCAAACATTGTTTTTGCAAACAGCACATTTCCTTTGCTTTCCCTCCACTGTGCGTTCCAATGCATGTCCGAACTCGCTCCTTCGCACTTCTTCTGGAACATGCAATGGCTTATTTTTGTTGAGTAATGGACGACCAGAGTTTTTGGGGTCTGATACCAACAAAGTTTTCATGTATACACAAACTATGCTTCGCCTGAATTTCAGCAGTGAGATTTTTTCGTTCGCCATGCAGTACAGCACATAAGCATTTACAACGAGCATATCAATCATGTTCATGAAGAGCGGAAAGTACCATTTTTTTGCTCGAATCTTGATCCTGTACTTGTTGATTAGCCAGTCCATTTTGTCGACGCCACCCATATGACTGTTATAATCTGCGATACATTTTGGCTGATTTAGGGTGACTTGTTTCTTGTTTCACCTGCTCCATGTTTTCACTTTTTGCGCTGGCAGTGTGCCTTGATGATTAGACAACATTTTGACATTGTTATTGTCTTTCCATACGACAGCACATATGTCACTTTTAGAGTCTATTCGATAGTCATAAAAGCCGCGGTCCTGCTTCTTTAAATTGTCATCCGTTGAGAGAGGACATTTGTTGGTGCGGTTGATTTTAACCGTGACAGAAGCTGAAATACTTCTTTCTGTTAAAACTTTCATCAGGTCGAAACTCGTAAAAAAGTTGTCAAAATAAAAGATGTGGTCGCGAGGGACGTTTACTTTTGCAATCATGTTCAAGACAACTGATGCTCCGAGTCCTGAAATTGGTGACTATGTGACTTTTTTGCTTTCATACAGGTCAAAATTGAAGCAGTAGCCTCTATCAGAGTAGCACATTGCCCAATTTTTATATCCGAATCGAATGGGTTTTCCCCTGATAAACTATTTCATAAAATGACGACCATAGTACTGCACCATTTGCTCATCAATGCTCAAGTGCTTAGAAAAAACTTCATACATCAAAAACTTTTCATTCATCTTTTCCATCAAGGGAGCAATTTTGAATGATCTTGTGTGCTCTCCAGTGCCCAAGGTGGAGTTGTCATTAAAGTGGAAATTTAGCTTTATTTCTAGATACCGATTGTGGCTAAAACACGCCCGAACAATATCACTCTCAACATCTTCGTCCTGGCACCAGTATATCTTTTTTTGGGGCAGCCCATGGTAGCCAGTCAGAAGAAGAAACCCTATCAGTCTTTTTAGGCAGTTATAGGAAAAGACGAAACTGTGTCGGTTCTTCTGGCTGGCGTAAATCGTGCTTTGCTGCACAATATGCTTCCGTATCTCATCATCGAAAAGTTCTTACAAAACCTCAACTGGAGACTTTCTGCTGAATTGTTCTTTTATTTTTCGCACCATCTCGTCTATGTTGCTTTCACTAACTCTTTTCATAGGAAAATATGGGTGTGTTTTTCGCCAGCTGGATTCTACTTTCTTTCTTGGTTTTTTAGCAGGAGGCTCCTTTTCTGTGTTTCCTGGGTCTGTTGAGACAGCTAAATCGGTCCCGACTACAGTATCATGAATTTCTATGCATCTAGTGATATCTTTTGGAGATTGTTCGCCAAGGTCATCTTCATCGATTTCCTCCTCATCAGAAACAACGTCTACAGTAGCAGGAGGAAGCTCAACAATGTCTATGCGCCCTTCAAAATCGTTCTCCTCATCATCAAAGCAAGGATCGTTCACCATAGCTTCAAGTTCACTCAAAGTAATAATCGTTTTCTTTTTACCTGTTTGTTTATCTATCTGTTTACTCATTTTGTAACAGAGAAAATTCAGATGATAACCTTTTACAAAGCTGCAATCAAATTGGAATGAAGCTGGAGTTTTGTAAGCCAGAGAAAAATAAATGTAGAGACAGGAGGTTTGCGATAACGAATTTTCTTGAGATGTAAAGCGAATAGCTGTCAATCAAAGCGTGATCCTCAGAGTTAGAAAGAAAAACCACGAGAGACTTCACACCTAGGAAGGTGAATTGCTGCAAGAAACTGAGGAGATCATCTCACAATTTACCGTTTTCAAAGAAACTTTATGCAAAAATAAAAAACAATAAGACGCAAATTATTTCCCCCTCTGACTTTTGAATTTCAAATAAGAATATGTGAGTGGGGCAGAGGAGCAGACTGACTGAATTTTTATTCCGAAAAGTGGATGAAAAAGAAAACATTCATATGGGCTAATTTAGCTGTTTTAGATACCGTTTTTGCCCATGATCCCCAAATGGGGATCGTCATAAATCGCATGACTGCATCCGTGGTGATGGACTTTTTTCTATATTCAGTGTATTGGGTAGAAATAAAATGTTTACTTTCCATGATGCAAACTAACTTTGAAAGAAATATTGACGAAAATTGTGAAAAAAACGCATTTAAAAATTGGTGATCAAAAAATGTCAAAAAAATGGCGGCCACGTTAAAACCTTTTCTTGTAAAAGCTCCCATCATTCGGTAATTTTCCTTTTGCTGGTGTTCATAAAAAAGCACTAACATAGTACACATAGCTGTTGCACATACAGACCTTCTACTTTTGCAGTTAGGGGAATATGGGGTAACATGCGCCTGATCCCAAATGGGGATCATCGGCGTTAATGGGTTAAGCAACAAGGAAGAAATCAACTTTGCGAATGATTTGAAAAATAATACAAATGATTTTAATCTATTTTTTCTCTACATAATTTACTAATAAATAATTTTTAACAATGTAAGATTTATGAGACAAACTGTAAACTACCATTTAACTGAAAAAAAGAAAAGCCTATTTATTTTACATATTAATATCAGATCAATATATAAAAATTTCGATGCATTAAATCATGAATTTTTACATAGTCTAGATTATTTACCTGATATTATTTGTTTGAGTGAAACAAAAATCAAAAATCTGCCGACGGTTAACATTTCTTTAACTGGTTATCATTTAATAGAACATGCTTACTCTCAAATAGCTGCTGGCGGGGTAGGAATTTACATTTCTGATAATCATTTTTCAAAAACTATTGGGAAAAATACTTTAAATTGTAATTGTGAAAATATTTGGATTCAAATTTCTGATTTTAATTCTAATCAAATCTTTTATCTTGGAGTTATTTATCGACACCCGAATAGTAATATTATAAATTTCATTTCGGCTTTAAATGATAAATTAATTCAGTTAGGTAAGCATAAATATCACATTGTTGGTGATTTTAACATCAATATTGATGTTAAAAACCGCTCAGTAAATTCTAATATGTATCTAAATATGAATTCGAGTAATAGTGCATTTTTGCCTATTGATAAGCACTCTTGAGTTATAGGTTATTCCAGATTTATTATTGATCATGTTATTACAAATGATATCTCTAATACAATTTTTCCTTGTCTATTCGTAAGTGATATTAGTGATCATTTTTCTATAGCAATTATAGTGGAACAAAAAAATAAAAAACAAGATAATATTACATACAATAAGCAACCTTACTTTTTTAGAAATTAAAAAAAATTTAATTATGATAGCTTTATTGATAATTTGCAATCATCTATAAATAATTTTCGGTATTCTCTTTTTTTTAAATACGGTAATGAAGTTGAAAAATCATTTTCAAATTTTATTGAACTCGTAACTGCGACTATTAACACGCACGCACAATTAATAAAAGCTTCACGTAAAAAACGTAAATTAATGAATAAACCACGGATAACAAAAGGTATTTTAGTTTCAATTCGACGCAAACAAAAATTATATATAAATTTTTTAAAAATGGTACTGAAATAGAAAAAATATTGTATAAAACTTATGCCAATAAATTGTTTAAAGTCAAAGGTTTATCAAAAAAGCTTTACTTAAAACAAAAGTTTGTCAACTCCAGTCATGATATGCATAAAATTTGGTGTATTGTGAAGACTTTACTTCCTCATAAACCAACTCGGGTTCTTCCTAATTATATTCATGAAGAGGGCCCAAAAAATAGATACACCATTAGACATTGCAGATAAATTCAATAATCACTTTTGTAGGGTTGGTAAAATCTTAGCTGAAAAAGTCAAACCTTCTAATTTGAATAATTTTCAACAGTATCTATGTAATCGTGTTTGTTTTTCTATGTTTTTAAATCCTACTAGTGCGTTCGAAATTCGCTGCATTATTAATCAGTTAAATACTAAAAAAAGTTGTGGTTCTAATCAAATTGAAGGAAAATTTATCATTCTTGCGTCTGAGGTTTTGTCTCCAGTGTTAGCTATATTATTTAATGCTTGTTTTGATTTCAGAATTTTTCCTACCTGTTTTAAAACAACTAAAGTCGTTTCTGTATATAAGGCTGGTAATATAAATGAAGTAACAATTTCTATAGACCTATTTCAATATTGTCTATATTCTCTAAAATTTTAGAAAAACTAGTTCATACGCGGACACTTTCTTTTTTAAAATGTCATTCAGTACTAACTCCTACACAGTATGGTTTCATACCTAAGTTTTCAACTTTGCATGCTTTACTAGATATTACTAATCCTGCATTAGATAATATTATTAATAATATATTAATATTATTATAATATAATATAATATTTTTAATATTATATTAATTATACTTTATTATTATAATATAATAATAAGATAATATTAATACATTAGATAATCTTTAGGAAGCAGTCGATCCATTGCTCCCTAAAGAGCAGGCTGGGTTCCGACGCGGGAAGTCAACCGTAGATCAAGTTGTTCTGCTAACCCAGAACATCGAGGAATCTTTTGAGGCTAAAAAGAAGGCCGGTACCGTATTTGTCAATCTGACAGCTGCTTATGTCACTGTCTGGCACCGTGGCCGTACCTGCAAGATGTTGAGACTACTTTCCGTTATGAAGCTTGTCCGAAATCGGAGTTTCACCCTTACCACCGGTGACAGCAAGCAAAGCAGGATACGCCGTCTTAAAAACGGCGTTCCTCAGGGATCGGTCTTGGCTCCCCTCCTATTTAACATCTATACGTACGATCTTTCTTCCATGATTTCCAGAAAGTGTGCTTATGCTGATGACTTAGTATTGTTGCATTCTTCTGGAAACTGGAAGGACTTGGAGGGGACTTTAAGCCAAAACATGTCTACACTTTCAGCGTATCTCCAGACTTGGAGGTTGAAGCTCAGACACTAAGACGGTGACGGCAGCCTTTCACGTAAATAACCGAGAGGAACGTGAGCTAAAGGTCTGCAACAATGGTAGACTTTTACCATTCTGTTTAACCCCTATTTATCTTGGGGTAAAACTGGACAGATCGCTCACGTTTCGTCATCATCCAGTGGCATTGCGCAAAAAACAATCATCGCGCGTCACATTGTTGAGGCGACGTGTGGGCTCGGGATGGGGTGCTGATGCTAAAACACTACACATAGCCACCTTATCTTTAGTCTACTCAACATCTGAGTACTGTGAGCCAGTCTGGTGTCGCAATGCTCACATTCGCCTCATCGACAGTGTCTTGAATGACGCCTTGCACATAGTTTTTGGATGCCTGCGTCCCACTCCAACGGACCACCTACCTGTACTCTCAGCCATTCAGCCAGCTGAGCTTCGCCGAATGGGAGCGACACTCTCTTTGGCTTACCGTGGATCTCTGGAACCTGATCATATCTTGTATGGTCTTTTAAGTGGGTCCTCAGATACTCGCCAAGTGAGACTAAAATCCAGACGCCCGTTTGTGCCAGCTGCGCGGAATCTTTTGGACAACCTTGCTAGACTTGGCATCTGCGCTTCTGAATGGAAAAATCACAAATGGGACGCGCAGTACTGTGAAAATGGTTCCAGGCTCCGTGCTTTTGTGGCCCGGACCGGTGCCAGGCCTGTTGGGATGGGCTTACACCGAGCAGCTTGGGTTCTGCGGATTGGTGTTGGGCGATTCCATTCGTTCATGCACAAATGAGGTCTCGCTCCTTCACCGAATTGCGAGTCTGGCGCCTCTGAACAAACCGCAGACCATGTACGAACAGCGTGCCCTATACATCGGGCACCACATGGAGCATGAGGTCTGACGGTTTTGGATGACGAAACTCGATGCTGGCTTAATAACACCACTGCCAGCATCTGATTCAGGCAGTTCAGCAGTCTGGGATAGTAAAAGGATAAACCCTCGGCCACAGTCCTGTTTGTGTCTGACCTGGAGTGGATGCCCTTCAAACGATGACGACGGCGACGACGAGATAATATTCATTCATTCATTCAGTTTTTTTATTCTCGATCATTATTAAACAGTTTAACACAAAAATTATAAACATTAAAAAGATCAAGAAAAGGAAGAAGCAGGACAACGTCAGACGTTAAAACATGCATATGATTAACATAAAGTAAAAGTACAAGACAGTATAAAGCATGGTCGCAACTATGAAACTTGAAAAAAAATTACATACTGGGCTTGTATTTTTAAATTTAACCAAAGCATTTGATACTGTTAATCATTCAATTTTACTTTGTAAACTTGAACATCATTGAATACGAGAAATAGTTAACAATTTTTTTGGTTATTTTTTAACAAACAGAAATCAGTACGTTACAATTAATAACACTAATTCTTCCTTAAAATTTATAGATATTGGAGTTCCTCAAGGCTACATTCTTGGCCCGCTTCTTTTTCTAATATACATATATTAATAATATTCCCAACAGTGTTAAATGTATTCCGCGTTTATTTGCTCACGATACTTGTCTCTTGATGGGAGCTCCATCTATTAATATTCTTGAAAACCAACTTAAAGATGATCTCAATAATATTTGCAATTGGATATCTGCTAACAATTTAACGCTAAATTCAAAAAAATTGCAAATATTAATTATTTCACCAAACTTCAAGTCTTCAAATGTTGTTTTAAATATTCAAAATCCAGCCGGTAAAATTAAAATTGTTTATAAGGCAAAATATTTGGGAATTTTATTTGATGATCGATTAAACTTTCATGAGCATATAAAAATTTTGAAGCAAAAATAGCTCGATCAGGTGAAATTCTAAATAAGCTAAAGTATTTTTTACCCAGCTCGGCACTATTGAAATTATATTATTCACCTATCCATTCCCATTTTAATTATGGACTTGCTTTTTAGGGAAGCACTTATCCGACATATCTTAATAAACTAAAATTGCTTCAAAATAAAGCAATTCGTATTGTTATCTCTTCTCATATGTCAACTAGCTCGAAACCTTTATATATTACTACTAATATTTTGCCCTTGCCTAAATTGTTTGAGATTGAAACAGCCAAAATTTTTTATTTTTATAAATTTAATTTGTTACCTAAGATTTTTAATAACTACTTTTCATATGCTAAATCTTGCCATTCTCGTACCATAAGATTTTCATTAAATATTCACCTTACCATTCCTTAGTTTAAAAGTAATCGAACTCAAAGATCAATCAAATATATAGGACCAAAATTTGGAATTCCATCAGTCATAATCTGAGAACAATGACATTTAATAAATTTAAAAAACATTATAAATCAGTTCTACTTCTCAATGATTAAATTTATGTAATTCTTACAATTTGTTTTGTATACCTTAATTTATTTTTTCTTTATTACTTGGTTTGTCTCTACATATTCTTAATGTTATATTGTTGTTTTATTTTTTTGTTTTTTTTATTTTGTTGTTGTTATTTTTCATTTTTTTTAACATCAATATTTTAATATTGTCAATTTGCTTGTATATTTCTATATTTTACAAGGTGATTGCTTGACTTGAAGACCTCACGGTCCCTTCGCAATCAACTTGTCGCAATTTTAAGAGTTTATACTGGTATTTATTGCTAACAAAGTTTGCCTATTTGTTTTTGCGACAAAATAAATTAAATTAAATTAAATTAAATTTAATTTAATTGGTTTGAATACAGAACGTTGTAACAAAATGAAAATCAGACAACTTTTTAAAACTAGGAAAAGCCGAAAAATTAAAAAAATATTTTAAGATGGGTAACATTTTTAAACAAATTTTTTCTTTATACTCTAACTAATTAAGTGCAACAGGCCCATGTGAACAAACCTAAAAAAGAAACATTAGAAGGAAAATTATGCGTGACCAATTACTTAACGGTGTTTTAAAGAGCAAAAACTACATTTTAATAAACTAATAATTATTGCTGCATTGGTTAAGTTTATGTGGTAAAGTGAATGTGGGTTGTAGGAGTGTAAGCAGCGGTGGTATTCACACGGTTTGAACGAATATACAATAGGTCTTTAATATATTGCCATATCAGCGATCCGTTGAACAAGTGATTTTTAACTTTTTTTGAACTGTGAATCATTTTGCCACCCAATGTAACTTAACAACACTTTTTTTTCAAAAAGATTCTATTTAAGCATATGAAGGTTATTTCATGCGTTTGTGAACGCACATTAAACAAAAAAAGATTTAAAACAATTCATCTTCTAAATAAAGCTAATTAATTAAATTTGAAATTTACAAAACAACAATGCGATATGACTTGTGTTGCATCTTATTTTGGCGGGCTCTAGCTGCCAGAGCAAACCACAGGTCTTACTCTAAAATTTGTTTATTTCTGGCTTTGTTCTTTCTTCAAAGCAATGCAGAGAAAAAAATCTCACACAGCCATGTTGACCGAAAAAGTATCAAAATTCAAATGCTACGCTTGCAACCCTGGATAACAAAAAAGCAGTGGCTGATATGCGAGATGATTCATTTTATTGGGCTATTAACAGATATGCAAGAAAGTCTTTTCTTTGTATCCGTGGTTGAGTCATTGCATTGAGCTATTAACTCATGTATAGTATCATCTCTGTTAATCACGCTAATATGGTCTATATTGCGCTCTTCATCATTAAAAAACTTCCATCAATTCAGCCACACTGTCAAAATTTATAGCAGGGGTGTGGAGCCGGAGCTTGGAGCGGGAAGAAATTTTAGGGTCTAGCTGGAGCTGGAGCCAGAAAAACATATTTTAAAAAGTGAAGCTGCAGCCGGAGTTGAAGGTAGATATTTTTTAAAAGGTTAAAGCTGGAGGCAATTTTTTAATAAGGTTGGAGATGGAGCCTGATATCTTAAAAAGCTCGGAACCAGTAAAATTGCACCAGCTTAAGTTCCAGCTTTGTATGAGTTTGATTCAATTGAACCATATATGAGTTTGAGTCAATTATCTTCAAAAGATCTTGAGCAAACTTAGAGCTGGAGCCAGTTATTTTAAAATACCGGAGCTGGAGCTATAGATGCAGCCAGTGGTTTTAAAATGCCAAAAATGCAGCTGGAGCTGGAGCTGGAGCCCTTCATTAAAAACCGAAGCTGGAGCTGGAGCCGGAACCATAGATTTTATTGCTAGCTTCGCACCCCTGATTTATACTAAAGCATGCTTCATAAACTTTTTTGTTTTTGTTTACCCCTACCAATGGGTTTTGTATTTCATTTACCCGCAACACAACTCAATCCAAAAATCGGAGCAATACATGCAACCTTTTCTATTTTTTTGGTTTTCTCTTGACGCTGTTACTAAAAACAACTTCAAAACAACAACGTTGTATACGGCTTAAAAGTTTTGGTGCATTTTCGCTTTCAATAGCTAACCTTGCTTAGTTTTTGATCAGTTTAAATGGTTACTCTGTTTTTGTTTGTTCAATTCTTGTTCACCACACCTTATTGGTGTACCTTTATAAAATTTTTATTTTTTTGGTTAAGAAATATTGAATTAAGGTTTAAATGCTAAGTTAACAAGTCTTTGCCCAAGTTTTTTGGGACTGGACCTTATTGATTCGTTTGAGTTGGTTCACTATTAAATCAGTTGGTTTATTAATTGGGTTCGTTCACTGTTAAATGTTGATATGCCATGTTACTGATTTTATTATAAGTCCCCATAAATCAAAAGTCACGATTGTTCCTGGGAGAACATACTGTTGCAAAACCGTCAGCAAAGTAGCAGCGTCTCGGTTTTCTACGGCAACCAGGAAGCCCTTTTGAGTCTGTGCATCTATTCCTCCAAAAACCAACTGATTTAAAAATGAACCAACTCAAACAAATCAATGTGGTCCAGGGCCAAACAAAGAAATAAACGTGAATGCGGAATTCATTGCACGCTTTTGTTGATCTATTTAATTGATTTTATGGAAAGGTAAAAGTTTGGAAATGACCCATTTGAAAAGCATAAACGCAAATTTTAATTTTTTCAAAGAAGTTATTTTTATTGCTTAAGTCTATTTATTGTGAATTTGTTTTTGCTTGTTTTAGAAAAATAAAATAACTAAAACTGATCAGAGTACAGTCATCAGCTTTGTTTAATTTAAAAGAATATAATAACACTGATTTTTCTGTAGTCGTATAACCAGTAATGGCCTGACAAAAAGGGGGGCCCGTTGTAAGAAAAGTAAGGGGGTTCAATATTTAGGCAAAACAACCTCTAAAAAAGTTATTGTTATAGAAGGAGCCATTTTTTAGTCTATCAAAACAAAGTGATCTTTAAAAAAAGGTTTTCATTTTGGGGCGCCACTGTTACGTGTCCAAAAATTATATTGTTATTTATATATTAGTATTCCACTGTAAACTTTTATAAAAAGTCATTGTCTTGGGAGGGACAACTTTTTAGTGTCTCAAAACAAAGTTATCTCGAAAAGAAAAAAAGGTGTTTATTTTAGACATGCTACCGTCTTACTGCTATAAAGAAATACAGAAATAGTTTGCGTAGAGGGGCCACTTTTTGATGTATTTTAGAAAGGGCCGGTGGGGCCGCTTCGTTTGCACACTATTAAAGCCATCACTGCGTATAACGAATAAAAATCAGCCAATCAATGACAATCAGAAACATGCACGCAACTCGCTGTCAAGCGCTACACACGTGAGAAAGAAAATAATATGCGAGACGCGATCAGAAAAAGAAACGTTGCGTCGGGATTAAATAGAAGAAAAAATTGGAAAAACAAGAGAAATAGTACATGAGGAAAGATGCGAAAAAAGGGCCAAGAAATTCAATATTAATCGAACTAAAAAAATAACAAGCAAAAATAGGGCTTCCAAAATAAGGATTGCCTTATTTTGTCCGTTTTTTGATAAACTTACATTAGATAGTTGTCTGCAAATATTTCTTTTAAAAATTGAGCTAAACTTTTATCTCTGCATGAGCGATAACTGCAACGGCATTGGACAAAAAGCAACAAGCAAAATTTGAAGCAAAGATTAAAGTCAGATAGGTCGGTTTTTTTTTTTTGAGCGTATTTAATGATCATCACTTATAAGGTTCGTCCATATGCATAGCGAGATTACAAGCAAATAAAACTAAAAAACTGATGACTCCTTGTCCACACATTTTCTTAACTCGCAGGAAAAGGTAAAAATGCAGAACAATTTTAAAGCAATTATTACGCAACCTACATGCGAAGATATTGCTGTTTAGTTGAAATATAATATTTCAACTAAACTTAAGAGATATAAATGAAATAAAGAGCTACTTAATAAGACAACAAGCAGAAAAAAATGCTCAAAAGCGCTTTTTTCAATTACACAACAAAGTGATGCACACAACACAACAGAGTTTTAACTGCACCCGTCTCGAGTAATACGACGTTTGCCGCAACAAGGCGCGCTTAATCACTCGGCCAAGTTCTCAACACATAGAACGTAAGTTTTTAGAAAATTAAACGCTCTCTTTGCAATGGCGTTTGTTATTGATAAAGTACCAAATGTGCTGATACTGTAAAAAAATTGATCTTTTCCTGCAGTAAGTGCATTTTCCACATCAGATTTTTTCTATCAATCTTATCTTTTTGTTGTTGAAGCCCAAGCCAGGTTTAAACTTTTGTTGCAACAGTGTTTTCAGAGCGATCAATGCTTTCATTTTAAAACAAAGCAATTTCAAACGAGCGGTTTCTTCGCGTTGATATTGTGGCATAAAGTGTTGAAACACCGTGGCAGGGTTAGCGCCAGACCTTTCATAGACAATATATTATCCAGAAAAGGAATAAAACCATTATTGCAATAATATTTGTCGAGATTATTATTTGAATATTTCTCCCATTCTGCGGGGTTTTACGGCTTCGAAGCATTCTCGACTCACCTCCACCTATTTCTTGCTTTAATTTTTTAGCTTTTTTTTTTTTTTTATCTCTATATTTATCCTCCTGACTCGCAGGAAAGCGACGGAGGCGCTATACATAGGGTAAGCAGTTACCCCGACCTGCTTCCGGAGATGCCAAGATATTGCTGTCCGCTAGTAATTTAGCAGAGATATGACTGCAATTTAGAACTGCTTGCCAGTACCACCAAGCAGGGGAATGTGCCGTAAAGTGTCCTTCCCAAGGACACATCAGCTGCTGCTCGCAGGTTTTGCAGAGTAGAGTCGAGATGGCAAATACCGCTATAAAATTGTCTTAAATGTTGATTGACTTTTTCAAAATTTTACTGAGGTACACAGTGTAAATTATTACAGCCTTGCAAATTTTCAGTGGAATAAAATTTGAGAAAATTGCAATAATTTTGCGAATGAGTTCTTTGCATGATTTTGACCAGACTAAGTTTAATCTGTGTCTAAAGCAATGTGCTGTATAAAATGCAAGAAGGTTTTTATTCTAAATTATGCTTGCACAGTCTTTCATTTTACCCATCCTGGCATTAACACCATCCTTGACCGAACCTTCGCCTCAATATTTTGCTTTCTAAAGAAAGACTTTAAAGTCTGTCTTTAGAAAGCAACACTGCATAAGCAATTGCAATTTGCAATAAATTGTAATCAATTGCATAAGCAAACATGCAAACTCTTTTACTATTGTACCACTATCTTAAGGAGAGATTTGACAAATCTTACAGGTTGATGCAGCATCTAACTTAATTTTCATAGCAGAAGGTCAGTATCAGTAGCCTAATTTAATTAAATAGCTGGTTTAGCTGGTTAGATCAACTTTTACAGTAATAACTTACTTTGTCGACAGCGTGATGTAGGAGGTTAAAGCGTCACATTGATGTGTAATGCAATGGACGTGTTCGCAATTCAAAACCTACCCTCGTTATCCTGTTAAGTCTTTTCTAAAAACAATTTCCGGCATTTTTTTGTTCTACGGTTTTAGCAAGCAACTTTAGGTTTCAGTCATATTACTAAAAAAAGTGTAAAAAACCAAGTTTAAAATTTAAGCCGGATTTCAATATCTAAGCATCTCTGAGAGCAGATTGCTTAATTAAAAGTTACCCTATAACACCTCTAGCTTTTTCCTGCAAGTAAAAAGGATAAAAAAATGTAAAAATAATAATGTAGTGGATCAAATAATAAGCTGGTTAAAATGTTTTTTACTGGGGGGGTGGCGGTTTCCTTGAGCCTTGAGCTTGTAAAGATTGCGAGAGTACAGTTTTTCATAAAGATTTTGGTAAATTTAAGATATGGAGCATAAATGCTACCGTTTTCTAGACAGTTTGATTCACTACCTCGCATTGCGCGTTACTAGTAAGGCAATACCGTGTAAATTTACGAGTAAGCCACTCCTCGATTGTATAATAAACTTGTTCACTCCCCAAAATTTGTTCACTTTTGCTTTGTATTGTAACTTTTCTGCTTGGATTTCTTGCTTGTAAAAATTGTTTTTGGTAAACGATTTGGGAGTTATTTGAGGTAGCTTAGCTATAACTTTTGTTGAAAATAAACAAAATCAATTTTTGTGACATATTTTCTTTAAAGCAGCTTCTTTTTATCCAAATTTTGTAAAACTACTCTTCCAATTGAACAATTTAAAACTATTTGTTTTGGATTGATTATGTGGTTCTAAAAATACTATATTTAAAAACAAATGTAAAAAAATGTAAGGCTGGAATAATCTAAAATTAGTTAATGACGTGAATGTTGATATGTTAAATGTATTTCTTCCTAGAAAGCTTTTTTTTGTTAGCTTTTGGGTAAGCACGGCGGACTTCTTCTACTTGTTAAACGTCTGTTTTCATTTGTAGTGATTACATCAGTGAAATTACTTCCAAATTTTACACAACGCTCAGCAGGATCATTTATGACATTTGTTGTCAACCTGTGGTACACGAGAGCTTTTTCAATGGTACGCGAGCAGACTTTGAGTTTTAATAAAATATTCAAATTAAATTATATTTTTTAGATATTTATTGGTGCCAGAGTAATAAATACATTTAAGCTAGATTTTTAGCTAATTTATTACAATGAATTAAATGTATTGCATAATCAATACAATAATCAGATTTGGTACCTCTAGTAGCTGATGTACACGCAAGAACTGATCTATAAGCAGAATTTTTGAAAAAGTTGCGAAAATGCTTGCGCTGCAATTATTGTAGCTATTTTCAAAGCGCAAGTGCAAGTTTAACGTGGAGCTTCAAAAAATTTTTGTCTGTCATAAAATCTTTTTGTTTCTATTGTTTATGCTTGGAACATACAATAATGTTGTGAATGTTTTAAAAAGCAAATGTCTTTGTTTCTTTAAAAATCTGCCTTTGCTCTCACAAAAAAATATAGTAAGTAGAATTTTGTAATTAAGAAAAAAGTTATTCGAATTTTAAACAAGAAAAATCACAATTGAAATAATTTTGAGTTTCTACCAAGACTTGTAGCTATGTGTTGAAAATCTTTGATAATGACAGTATCAAAAATATCTGACAAGTAGCTATAAGTCTTAATAGAAACTAACCGTGATATTTTTATGTCAAATTTAAAAAACTTTTTCTTTATTCAAAAATTCTTTTGACTATTTTTCCTTGTGACAGTAAAATAAACAGTAAATCAGCTTTTTCAAGGTTTAAACGCTGTTTTAGAGATTTTCTTTTTAAATTGCAAACTTCTGTATAAAAACTAGACTTATAGCAAATGAACAAAAAAAAAGAGTATCGCATGTTTAAAGTTGACACATCTCTTCTCGTCCAAAAACAAATCCAAAAACAATCCAAAAAATATTTGCAATTGCTAGTATTCCCAGCTGATGGGAATGTGGGCAGGGCTACTCTTCATTGATGAGTAATAAAACTAAAAACCAAAATTGTCTTACATGGCCCTCTCATGATTTCCGTGTGCAGTGAGTGCGGTGGGTTCGCACATAAAGCAACTTGTGCAAGAAAACAGATACTACCGCAGGTAAATATTATTACCATTTGCTTTTAAACAAATCCAAGGAGTTAATCTTTCAATCTAAAAAATTATAGCATTTCATGAAGTTGCCACTTGTCGTGTGAAACTTTTGTTTTACTTCATTTTCATGGGCAACTACTTTTGTCTTTTTCAGCAGCTTTTTGTAGAATTGAGTCCATGTCGCTTTCCTTTAAATTATTAAAATTCTTTTAAAACTTTAAAAAAAATCACTTGGACCAAAAGTTGGACTTTTGGACCAAAAATTAATGCATTTTGGATAAAAAGCAGCAAGTTAAGTTAACTTTTAAGACAAGCCAAATTTAGCGAGGACGTATAAAAACATATAGCCTGTTTTTCCCTTGAAAAGATTTTTGTTCAAAATACTTAGGCCTAGTTATCTAAGAATATAGCCTTCAGAAGTATAGTAGCTCGGAATTTTATTCTAACCTACTTATTAAACTATTCTTGGTACGAGCTGTTTAACCTGAAAATTAGTCATTACCGATTTGCCCACGTCTAAGCTTTAACACAAACTAGCTTGCAATTATAACTTTAATTAACGATCAAAATTGTTGAGTCTCACAACTTTATATTTCAAAAGCTTTGGCTAGGCTACTGTTAATATTTTGCTTTCACCATGCTTCCAAAAAAGAAAATCAGATAAAACAATTTATATTTAAATTTTAATTTTACAGTGATAAAATCTGATGGAGAAGTGTGTTTTATGCTGCACAGTGTTGGCATCTACTTCACTTAAACCAAACAACTTAAAAAGACATTTAAAAAAGCATCTCCCTAATTCATTAAACAAGGATCTAAATTTATTCAAACAAAAAGCTGAAACACTCATCAAGTCCAGACTTAATCAATCAGGAATGTTTTTGAAAAACATTGTGAGTGGTCTGAAAGCCTGTTATGATGTTTTACAAAAAATAGCTGCCGCCAAAAAAACGCACAACATTGGAGAACGGTTGATGTTGCCTTGCTGCAAGGATATCATATCGAATGTGTTGGGAAGTTCTAAATTTCAAAAGGTAAAACACGTATCTTTGTCAAACGATAGGCCTAATGTTAGCAGGCAAATCAATGAGCTGTCTGATAACATTCTGCCGCAGATAGTATCGAAGAGTAAGAATTCAATTTTTAAATTTTTTGAAATCCAGATTTATGAAATGACGGGTGTAGCTAACTCAACCCTACTTTGCGTCTTTGTGCGTTATGTATGTAATAAGCACCTGGAAGACGAATTCTTGTTTTGTGAAAACCTCCGCACCAAAACAACCGCAAGGGAAATATTCGACAAAGTGGACAGAGTTTTTGAGGCGCATGCTATTGAGTAGGAATATGTTATTGGCGTGTGCACCAACGGCGATGCTTAGTTGCCGTTCCTGTTTTTAAAATTTGGTGAAGGAAAAGTCCCCAGATGTGATTGATACACAATGCACTATTCATGGTCAAGCACTGATGGTAAAAACAATACTTGATGAGTTCAAAAGTGTTTTGAACGACGTGACAATAAGGCAGTGAATCTCTTTAAAAGCAAAGGCATTCAACTCCCGCCTGTTTGCTGATTTGTGTTAAAAAATGATTTCAAATTTGAAACTCTTTTATTGCACTCGCATGTGAGATGGCGTTCATAGGTAATAGTACTCAAGAAAATTTTTGTTTTACAAAAAAAATATATGTATTTCTGCATAGAGCTACAGCTAAAAAATAATGTTGGAAAAATTCTCGGACGACCGCTTTCTGACATGCCTGTCGTTATCGGTAGACATCTTTGATTCCGTGAATTCTGTCAATCTGGCTTTACAAAGAAGAGAAATCACCGTTTTCTATTGTCATGAAAAATTGACTACCTTCAAAATGAAGGTAGCACTATGGCATTTAAAGCTGAATAACAAGAACTTTGCTCCATTTGCACAACTAAATATATTTCTTGATGAAAACGGACTTCACTTGAATGACGATATCCTTGACGTGATGAAGCACCATGTTTCAATTCTTATCGATGAAATATCTCGATACTTTCCCGAATACTGAAATTTGAAAAACATTACTTCTTCATCAACAATATATTTGTACTCTCCGTTAGTATCTGCCTTAAAAGGACAACTTGGTTCAGGAGCAGTTTATTGATTTGGTGAATGATGAGGATTTAAATTAAGGTTTTCGTGAAATGTGTTACAGTGGCTTTTGGATTCAAATGGCAACGTCATACCCTGATGTCGCAAATATGGCTCTAAAATTGTGATTATATTTCCTACCACCAACGAATGCAAAAAAACGTTTTCCACTCTAGTTACTATCAAAACAAAATCTTGAAACAGGCTGAATGTGACACATGATATGAAAATGGGTTTATCCAACACACAGCAAAACTTAGAGAGATTGCTGAAAACCAAACAGGTGCACCTATTTCATTGAATAGCGCTTGTAAATTTGATGACTAAAATTTCCTTTTTTTGGGGGGAAATAAATAGCTGTTGGCCAAATACACGTAGCATTTTATTTCAACGTCCTTATAACTAGACTAACTTTCTTTTTTGCACAATTTCACAATACAAATAGAACTAAAAGTTCAAAGCCAGCCAGACGACAGAAAAGAGATCGTAAAGTCATTAAAGATTGCTGCTGAACTAGAATTTATGTTTAAATTTACTGGAAACCAAAAAAATTGCTTTAAAAAATTTATCCAAAAAAATTTATCTTTTATTGGTTTTTATACTATTCAATGCACTTGCTCTACTAATTACGCGCTGTTTTATAAAAATCCCAAATTACACATTTATTTCAAATGATTGTTTTGATCAACTTATTTTGTTGTATTTTAGTACTGATTGCGTATTTTCTTATTTCTTTACGCATTTTTGGGTACCAAACATGTTTTCTTTTATCATGCAAATCAAACAAAAACATTCCAAAAAACCTAACCAATTTGAAAAAAAATGAAAATCGAAAAGCATTTCGTCAAATATTTATTACAGTTTTGACAAATTTGCTGACGTGGTTTCCAATTTGTTCGTTTGCTTTGTATACAGGGTTTAATAGTGAAGCCATTTTCAACCACATCGTAAAACACGAGATAAGGAAATGGTTCATGCTTATTACAACACCCATTGATTGTATTTTAAACCCCTATATTTACACTTCGTTTACAAGTTATTATTGATTTAGTAAAAAACTAGTTTTTATTGTGAAATCTACTGTACAATCATATCGTTTCCAAAAATGTTGCTATCATGTTTTCATGCTTAGTTACTGAGAAAAGATTTACAGGTGGCTTTCAATTATTGTAAATTAATGTTTTTTTTCGTGTTTTTTTTTCCTTTTTGACAAAGCAACTCTTTGGTAACGGCGGTAAAATATTAAAATTTATTTTAATTTTTAATTAGTACCTGACAAAGTTTGAGTGCACGATAACCATTTTGTATGTTAATTTTCAAAGAAATTTAAGCCTGAAGATGAGGCTATTAAAGGCTGAAAAAATTTGTGCTGTAAAAAAACGTTCCACTTCATATAGGCATAAAAAATTGTTCGAAATTTTTTTCGAATTTTATGCAAATGGTTTAAGCTGCATGATACCCATTGGAGTTTACGGTAATTGAGGTTAATAAATAAACATTATAAAAAAAATTTATTGTACTTGTAGCAGCATAAACGGCAGTTTTTTCATTCCATTTTTTATTACATTCAAGTTTGACTTTGTTAAATAGTTTATCACTCATATTAAGAAAAAAGTGCAAAGGTAAACATTAGAAATTAACAAAATTATGTGAGGCAAATTCATGTAGCTAAGTATTTTGTTTTCTTTACGTATACAGAGATTTTATAAATACTTTGTTGGACAAAAATGTACAGGCAGGTTGGCTAAACGTCTGATTTTTTTACCAGATCTTTAAGTATTCAACGTAGAAAGCATTCAATATGTCAATACGACCCAATCCAATCAGGCTTTTAAAATGAGGTGGATGTGCTTCAGATTCATAAAAATATAAACATAACACTACACAACGAAGCTTTAAAAGAAGTCTTTGCAAGCAACAAAATTTATTTAAAACTGAAGTCTTGATCGGATTCTTTGAAAGCTCAGGAATGGCTTCTTCAAGGTAACCTTGCAGGAGGGGCAACTGCAACAACAACACGATAATGATAGGCTATTACTCTTGCAAGCGTAGTTCAGCAACAAATCAAACAACACCTGGGGCATAGCTTTAAAAGGCAAAGTATATGCTCAATCACATGTACTGGTGGCATAAAAAATGAAATTCGAGTCATCCACTTCCTCTAAAGTAATGAATAAATTACTTTAGCAATTTTTTTATTGTTTAAGCTTCTTGAGATCATTCCTCAGCAAACAGCACTATTTATGATCTTCTACAGGCATCCACTTTTGCACTAATCTGAATTAAATAGATTAAGGCTTAAAGTTTTTCATGAAAATGGGGTTAGAGTTATTTAGGACGATGGTTGTTTGGTGCAGCAATGGCAGATACTGATCGCTGCAAATGTCTTAGGTACCGCACATTTTGACAATGTGGGACCATTTTAAAACATTGTAAATTAAGCAACGATGAGCTATACAAGTTTTGCTAAAGTAATGTAGCCTAGGCGTGAAGTGTATTAAGATACATTACAGCCTTCTTTGTAATAAACTCAGCCCAACCTTCTTTGGAAGCAGCATATGATAATTTCGAAAAAGATTATTTAGTTTATTTTATTATAGTTATTCTTTAGCTGTAGTTGTTACTCACGTTAAATCCATATTTATTGCTTATATTTTAAATACATGCTAAGCCCACATGATCGGGGCTTCAAACATGGCTCCACAAAGCATGGTATGCTGCTTGGAGGTCCTTGTGCTAGTATGAGGCTTTTTGCCCAATTCGGGCCAATTATATGACAAAGATAGGAAAAGATAATTAACATGATAAACGTTTAGCGACTATCTACATGGTGCCCATTGGAGTCTGTGAAGATTTGTCTTGCCGTTAAAACCCAAATGGATTCATAATAAAATAAACAAAATTGAAGAAGAGAGAAGGAAAATAAAATTTTTCAAATATAAATTTTTTTGCTAAGCAACTCATTATCCATAGCAAAATACTGTTTGTAAATTTTTTTCTTCAAAAAAAAATTGATAATTAAAGAATAAAAGCCTTAAAAAAGTTTATTATAATTTTTCCATCTTATCAAAAACTTTAAAAAAAATTAATATAAAACGACTTTTTTTCAAATATTTTCAATTTTACTTTATTAAAAACAAAAATCAATAATCCAAAGCGTACTTAATTAACAGCTGTAAAGGCCACTAACTGTTGTGGATGTTATTACATTTTAATTGCTGATAACATTTTATAGAATGAATAGATTGACAGAAGGAATTTATTATATTACGTTTTGTCGCATTTTCGCCTATTTTTTGCAACAAAATAGAAACGTAAAACTAACTGCATTATAATTTATCATGGCATAAAAATAAATGTTTTAAATGTAAAAAAGGATTCTGGACAAATTTTTAATTCAAATCAAAAGAATAAGGTTAAAATTACAAAAAAATTGTAAGTGTTTTTTTAAGATATTTATTAAAATTTGCGTAAAGGTCAAAGTTTACGGAACACTCAATTTTTTACAGTATTTTCAGAATTTGTGAGTTATCTAAATATTTGGAAATGAATAAAGCACGTTTGAGTGATAAAAGTAAATAGAAATATCTTGTGGCTATGTTTTCCTGATTTCGTATCAAATAAGTCTGAGATTTGTGGCTTTTACCAAATGCATTTTGGCACTAATAGAAGCGGCATTGTGCATCACGCACGCCAATGACCAGGTGCTAAAAATATATCGACTTATAAGACAGGTTGCCTTAAAAAGTACCATCTATGGCAGGGGTGAGGAACCTTTTACGCTTGGATGGCCGTATTTGAAATTATGTTCAATCATATGGCCGAAAAATAAAAAATATTTAAACTTAGAACAGAGCAGGTTTGTTTACAGTTTAATTATGGTTAAAATAATAACATAACAAATTCTAGAATCAACGCGCTTAAACATATGATGGTAGTGCACGGCAGAGATAGGTTTTTTGGAGACTGACACGCTTGGTGTATGCTGTATTTTTAATAACTTTATTTATTAATAAAATACCAAATTAAAAATGTAACTTTTATGGCTTTTTTGATATTGCTTATTTTTTACAAGGAGTTCAATACTTGGTTCTAGCATAGTAGTTCGCAGCCTAAGTTGGTCTTCCAAATGCACATCAGTAGGCTGAGTTCTCGGATTTGTTTTGATTTGTGTCATATATGAGAAAGTTAACTCGCAGCAGTAAGCGGTAGGAAAACAGGAAAGCATTTTTTGGGCGTGATGACGAAGGCGTGGGTAACCAATCGCGTGTTTCCAAATTTCGAGTGGATCATTTTTAGAATTAAATAAATATTTCATGATGTTTTCTTCTGAAAGTTCTGTTAATTCCATCTTCAAATTCCATCTTCAAATTCCATCTTCATGTGCTGAAGGAATGTCAACTTTAAACAATTCTCATGTTTTCAAAATCTTTAAATCTTTTATTTTAATTCTGAATTAGAGAATCAAGGACAGATATAAATTCCTCAAATGATTCATTTGACCGTTCATGTTCTTTTTGAGCTTTTGTCAATTGAGGAAAATGTTCTTCAGCTTCTGGCAAATCGAACTTAGCAAGGGTATTCTTCAAACATTCTATTTTTTCCTTAATGCTTGAATTTTGCTCCACATGTCATAAATGCTTTTACCTTGAAGAAAAATATTGAGTTCATTTTGTTTAGACATTAAATCACACAAAAATGCAGCATTCCTAATGAAATCAAAATCCGACAAATAACAATGTTTCTTTTGTTTCTCATAAAAACTGACTATCTGTTGCTTTAACTTGAAAATTTTGCTAAGAATATTTCCTCGAGATAACCAGCGGACTTGGTAGTGAAATGCCATGTCTACAATATCAGTTTCGTCATCATTTATGGGCAGCTCACGAAACTGACGGTGACGAGTTGAATTGACTCTGATAAAGTGAACTATCTCTAAAACTTTGTTAAATGTCTCTCCTATAGTAGCAGATTTAGCAGCAAGATTTTGTTGGTGAAAATGCAATGAAAAGCAATTAATGATTCTGGATGAGGTAATTCTTCTTTAAGTAGGCCAATAAATCCTTCTCGGACACCTTTCATAGCAGGAGCACCATCAGTGCATACACTTACCAAGTTAGCAAAACTGAGCTTTGCTTTGTTGCATTTCTCTTTAAAAGCATTAAAAATATCAATTCCACAAGTTCTATCTTTTATGGTACATAAACAAAGCAATTCTTCAAAACACTGAAAATTCTCTGTTATCGCCATGAAATTTTGGACACGAGAAACGACTTCATGTCAATTGTTTGTGCGGAGTTCTTTTACATCAGTACCCAAAAACATCTAAGATTAAATGAAATGAACTTTATTTTTGATCATTATAAATTTATGTTTTAACTACATAATTACGTTTTTCATCCATTTACAAATAAAAAAAGCAAGTGAAGACCAAAAAAGGTTGGCATATTAAACCTTAGTTGTTTTTGGGCATCTCCATAAAATAGAGCATAATTATGATTTGGGCAAGAGCAAAAGTGTATCGTCCCCTTACAAAGATTTTGGTCCGGTACGGCTCTGCTTTTAAGTCTATACTGGCCAAGATGATTTGCCAAATCAATCACTAAGTAAAAGAGTTGTAAATGTACTCACCAAAGTTTTTAAATGCAATTACAACCTTGTTGTTTATTTTGACAATTTCTTAAACACAACTGTTTTTTCAGAAATCTTTTAAATAAGAAATTAAACTGTACTAAAGTAATTCGTCAAAATAAGATACAAAACTGCCTCTGAAACGTTTTCTAAAATTATGTGGCAATATGAACGTGAATCTTTTAAAGTATTTAATGATGAAAAAATGATTTTGTGTCAATACAATGACAATAATTTGTGTGCGTCGTAATCAATTTTTCTTAGGCGGATCCAATAAACTTTGTCCAAAAATGAAGTGCATCGAAAAAAAAAACATTATTAAAATTTTCAACTACAATTTGTGAAAAAATGCAATAAACGCACAGAAGAAATCAATCTTTTAGATCGATCTTTATTGATTATAAATTTCGAATACGAAGTAAAAAGTTGTTGTGGTGTCTGTTTTAAAAATATTCAACATGTCAGAGGTTGCACCTTGTCGTTTGCACAAGAGGATTGGTGGAAATATAAGTTACTTAAAATTTAAAAGAGATTATTAACGAACATTATTAGCCAAACTTTAGGATGAGCTATGCCGACTGGAACCAAGCTAGAATGTATCAATCATATGAAAATAAAACCAGAAGTTCAAAGTTGTTCACAATCTTTTTATTTTATGAATTAATGGGTTAACTTTGCGAAAAAATTAAGCTAAACAACATCATAACTACATTTAGGCAAATGCCATGATAAATACCTTACTTAAAAAAAATTGCTCCTTTTTGAATAAAGTAATTTTTAAAAAGTTGTTCATTTTTTAAAAATATTTAAAAATGCATTTAAAAAATATCACTCTGGAACAAAGGTGACAAACATGGGCCACATGTGGCCCACGAGAGAATCTTTTTGGCCCGCAATTCGATTTGACCAAATCAACCTCCTAGATTTCAGGACATCAAAAGCAAGCAACTGGAGCTTGATGTCTTTTTTATTCCCTTCAAGTTTACACCCACTTTTGCACCCGCTGAGCTTCAACTCGAACTCATGAAATTACAGACTGATGGCACGCTGAAAGCGATGTATCTAAACAAGCCATTGCTTGAATTCTATCGTGTTTATGAATCAAAGAAAAAGCGTATGCTCTCAAATTATTATCAGTTTTCGAAAGCACGTACTTATAAGTAGGCTTACCAAACGTCTCCATTTTTAGGTTTTTTTCCCGGCGTCACGCCCGGTCAACATTATGTCCCGATATTTCCAAATTTAGGTGAAAATCTTTTTTTTTTAGAGAACAACCTTTAGCCACGAAAATGCAAAGTGAAGACTTTTTTAAAAGAACACTATTTTTAAGGGACAAAACTTAAGAAATTCGGGTCACATTTAAAGTGAAGACCTTTTCTTTGTTATTTAGAGACAATTTTTTTTAACAAATGTCCCGATTTATCCCTTCGAAAATATGGTATTCCTACCTATAACAATTCTTTCTAAACTGAACATCATAAAAGTTGGCACAGATCAAGGCTGGAATACAAAAATTTTAGTATGCAGTTCAAAAATTACGGGATCATCACAAATATCATGCGCTTAGTAAAGCAAAAAACTTTTGATGAAACAACTATTTTTCATTAATGAATGTTATAAAGCTAAAATACTGTCTTTCTAACTGTAAAAAAGTTATTTATAACTAGACGTGTAGTCTCATTGCTATCCGTGATGCAACAAAATAAAATGCTTATTACATCGAAAATCAAAATATTATTCAATTTACTGCAATTGGCGTCTATATATCAAATCTGAAGGCCTGGCCTTAGCCGGAGAAAACAATAGTTTTTTGGTTAAATATAGAATTCCTGTTATTGATATATTTTTCTTGAGGATAAAAAATCCGCGTTTTTCAATCAATAAAATTTAACATAATGACTTGTATTATAATGACATCCATGAACTTCGACTGCATGTTGCAATAAAGTAATATAAAACTAATTGATGAAAGTATTAATTCAAAAGACTTTTCAAAAAGTTGAATATTGTTATTGATTAATCTAATTGTGGATAATGTGGGCATCACATAATAATTTGAATAAAATTAAAAGTAAAAATTTTTTTTTATTTTTTTAATAAGAAACTGTAATTGACACGGATAATTTTTATATGGATTTTTTCCTTCTCCAGAAAAAGATTCTTATTCATAGGTTTGAAACCTATGTTTATTGCTCTAAGCTTTTTGCCTATGCCCTAGCATGAAGGGTAATATTTTTGCAATTAATATGTTTATTTAAATAAATTCTACATTTTGTCAGTTTTATTTTTAAACAAGTTTATTTTTATCAATATCCATCTACGTCAGACTAGAAATAATAGTCATTAGATAATTCGAATTTTTGCCTAATAGAAATAAGTTGATTTTTTAAATTGAAAACCTTAGACAGACAAAAACACTCCATTCAATTTCTTGATCGGCCAAAAGCCGGCTTAACACCAAGTTAACATAGCCTAAGCACATTTTCAATTATATCTAATAAAAAAAAGTAGCCCAAAAAGCAAACTTTGCAATCGCTGAAATAATATCAATGTCATAAATTCATAATAGCAAAGACTTCTAAAGGAAAGAATAAGAAAATAATTTGCTTGCAACAAATTGAGGGAAACTTGAAAAAGTCCTCTGCGCTTACGATGCAGAAAATCTTAAAGAAATTGCAAAAATATTTTCTTTTCAGATCCCAATTTTTGTACAAAATTACTTTACAAATAATTTTTTAGCTACATTTTAAAATTAAGCAGTGTTCATGATAAAAAAATTGCAGCAAGTTTTTAAAAACTGTTCTTGAAAGATGAATAAAGACTTATCTGTGTTGATACTATTTAACTCCTATATTGGTAAGTAACTTTGAATAGTCGAAGTGGCATAAGCTATAAACCATAAAGTATTTAAATGTATTCAGTTTTTTTAGGGTTTATATTTTTAAACTTAACCTCGGTATTTACAATGAATGTTTGGGCCAATATAAAAGACTAATTATTAAAAAAATGTTATATAAAACACAGAGTTTTGTATATGGATACCTTGAATCAAATCTTTTATATTTACAGGGGTTGGCAACCCCCGGCACGCGTACCAATCAAAACACGTTTTAAAATGTTAAAATAATATAAAAAATTACATTCGGCGCGAAACACGTGGTTATAAAAATTTGGGCAAAGTGAGAAAATTTAGGGAGGTGACAATGATCAACTGCAAAAAATAATGACCAAATTTAGGCGAAGACCTCTTTTGTTTTTTTTTTTAGAGAACACCTTGATTTTGGGACGAAAATTGAAAATTAGGAGACTGAATTTAAGTGAAGACCTTTTTTTTTTTTCATCGGCACGCAAACGTATATTTTGACATTGAATTTTACAAATTGGCACATTGGAAAGAAAACGTTGCGGACCCCTGTTTTATAACAATCGTTTGGTTATCCTATGAGTAACTAGTTTACTAAACAACTGTTTTCTTAGTTTTAATTTCAAAACAATGAGCTGTACTTACAGTATAAGATATTGAAACATTTTTTTTCTGCTATAAGTCAACTAAAAACAAAAAATTGGTGTAGTAATATAATAACTATACAGCATTTTACTAAAACAATGTTTTCTTATTTCTTCTTGCGACTCAAAACTTGGCCATTCTGAAGTTTGTCAAGGTCAACATATTATAGTTATTGACGAAAATAGCTGCTTATCTAAATGGATGACACCTCCTGAATTGTCAAAAATATAGAGGCTCCTCAATAGTTTTTGATTTTTGATTAATAATTTTAATGTATTTCTTGCAAGCCCAGTAATTTTTATGCTAACGAAACATCGCCACAAATCGACACAGTAACGAATAATTTGTATTTATTTATCCTAAGACTTTCATTCTTTTTAATCTTGGATTTTCAAGCATGCAATGTAACTTGTAATTAAAAATAAATGAATTATAAGACTAGGCCATAAACGTTTTTTGAAAAAAAATTTGCAATAACCAACGAAACCAAAGAAGTCGAAGAAATAAAAAAAATTTCAAACAGCTACTACAAAATTTGTGGTGGTTTCCAAAAACTGTTTTAAAATCTAGATCGCTAAACACTTTACCACCAATTTTGCTTTGGTTGCAAAATATCTTGGTTCATAAGTTGTGTGCAACAAAAGTGTAAATATCATGTTGTATCGCAGATTTCTCAACGTTTTTATGGCTTTCAATACCTTACTAACATAATGGTATGAAGGAAAAAAAGCTACAAAAACCTTTTTGAAAATAGAGTCATTGTGTTTTTTCTTTTTATCTCGAAAACAAAAAAAATTGTCAAGGTCCTTAGAAATTAACTTCATTTGATCACCGGGACAAAACAATTGAGAAACTAAAGGTATTGAGTGCTTGTGCTGTAACACAGTGTTTTTTTGGCTAAATCCTTCGGCACATTAATAAGAGCATTTTCTCAAAAAAAAGTTGATCATGGCTTAGACTTGGCTTATATACGTTTGACAAGGTTTGTTTATTATTTTATTATTTAAAATTCTACGCTCGGCGTTGGAAATTCAATAAACAAAGAAACAAAACAATGCTTTTAAGAATGACTCTAATTATAATGTCTGACTTAAGTACATGGACACTAGTTTGCTTATTTTCCGTTATATCTTATAATTACTTTACTAATTGCAATTATTCACCATGTCATGACAAACTCCAACAAGCAGGAATATTTTTAATATCGTTTAATAGCATTATTAATCCTTATGTATATTCAACTTGGTTTTTTAAACACATAATTTTTAATATCCTATAGAGATTTCAAAGTATTTTAATTGTTTTCAAATCTTGATTTGTTTGTTACAAAATGTTAATTTTTTTATTTAAATTTTTAAAATAAATATGATTGTGTTAATTGGAAAAATCTATAAGTTTTGGTTTTTATTTGTCATAAGCTTAAATTAAAACTCAACTTCTGGATCAGATCCAGCCGTAAAATTCTTAAACTTAATATAAAACCTCGTCGCATTTAAGTATAACGCCATCACACGTACTTTGATGATTTTAAGCAATTTACTTATTTTCCTTGATGACCATACAAGCATAATGATAAAAATCATACAATTTTAACTTTAATTTTAAGCTATCGCTTTATACATAAAACATATATCATTTGCTATTCTTCAAACTGCTTTTACACATAAACTGTTCCCGCGTAATAAACTTTTCCGCCATTTTAAACTATCTCATGCAACAACAAAACTAACTACCAAAAAGCTAGCTTTACGCTTTGTCACTTTCATATTAATCTTACAATCAACCTGCACAAAAAAAATGACACCTGTGTTTAAGACCTGTACAGGGGCCGTAAGCCCATCAGCTTGTATATGGTTAGAAACAGCCCGTAACCTTTACGAATAATTAGCTTTTATACTTATGTAAAATTGACGGGCAGGCCAAGATATGCAGTATAACGGCAATGTACGGATAAATCAATTTTTAAAAATATAGTAAATGAAAAATTTTTTGCGAGTTTTAATCTGGAGTCCTGCATAAAAAATATTTCCTCAAGGAATTCATTTTTTCTATGGTTTTATATTTTTAATAATTTTTAATGGCGGTACTCTAAAATTAAAAAGTTTTGAGCTGGTTGCTGGCAAATTATTTTATATACAATATTTTATTTACAAAATACTTGTTTCTACGGGCCACAAAATATGGGTCCCTGTAATGTAATTTTTTTCTTCAGTAAGTTCATACTTATATTCACAGATATGTACTTTTTGGGTAAATCTACTTTCTACAACTCTTTTAAAAATCCTTACGGGGAAATTCTACAGGTGAAAAAAGTTTGTTTGTTGCAACTCCTAACATTACCATTATTCTTTAAATTGGTACCAGAAAACTTTTTCTTATTTTTAAGCATTTTGTCAAATGCATAAAATGGTTTTTTTAAAATTTTTGTAGACATCGTTATAGATATATCTGTTAATACTTAACTATTTTTCCACTTTTTTTAACAAATTCAAAAGTTGTTTGCAATTCATTTTTCTAGTTTTACCTGCTATCTTTTGCTTTAAAAATGATATGTAAAAGCTGATTTGTATTTATTTACTTGATATACATTTATAATTGTTTTTAACTTTTTGAATGCTTTATTGATCCTACCTTTAACCCGAACTATCCCAATGACTACATTTGTAGTCATTATTTCAAATGCATTTTCTAACTAAAAATAACTGTTTTTTTTATTATTTTAGATTATGAATAGCTTTGAGATATAAAATGCAGTTTTACTTTTCGTACAAGTTTCTTCTTGTAACACATTATTATTTAGTTGTTAATAAAAAATTCAGAAAGTTTTCTCTATTTTTTCTACCCTTGGGTTAATATGGGTTAAACTATTATTTGTAAATTCAAGTTGTTTTGTTATTAGTTGAATTGAAAATAAAGGGACAACTGTCTATGCTCAGAAAATATGCCACTAAAAGTGTTTTTAGCAGTTTTAAATGCCAGCCAATTTCTTAAAACAATTTTTTTGGATTGTTTTTACGAAGAGAAGAGATCTGTCAACTTTGAACATTCGATAATCTTTACGGTTTTTTTTGTTCATATGCTATTGGTCTAGTTTTCATACAAAAGTTTGCAATTTAGAAACAAAATCTCCAAAACAGCGTTTAAACCCTGAAAAAACTGATTTACTGTTTACTTTACTGTCACAAGGAAAAACAGTCGAAAGAATTTGAATAGAGAAAACAGTTTCTTGAATTTTACACAAAAAAATCACAGTTTGATTAACCCATAGTTTTTATCGAGACTTATAGCTACTTGTCAGATATTTTTGATACTCTCATCATCAAAGATTTGCAACAAGTAGCTACACTAATCGTACTTTATCTGTAAAAACCACCATAGCAAAGAGAGCGTTTAATTTTCTTAAAACTTACGTTCTATGTGTTGAGAACTTGGCCGAGTGATTCAGCGCGCCTTGTGGCAGATGCCGTATTAATCGAGACAGTTGCGGTTAAAACTTAATCGCATCACTTTGTTGCGTTGTTGAAAAAAACGCTTTTGAGCATTTTTCTCTGCTTGGTGTCTTATCAAGCAGCTCCTAATTTTATTTATATCTCTTAGTAGTTAAAATAAAATATTTCAACTAAACAGCAATATTTTCGCATGTGGATCGGGTTATTCGCTTGAAATTTGTTTCACATTTTTTATCTTTTCCTGCGAATTAGAAAAATGTGTGGGCAAAGAGTCATCAGTTTTTTTATTTTAATTGCTTGTAATCCCGCTATGCATACGAACAAACCTTATAGATTATGATCATTAAATACGCTCAAAAAAAGAACCGATCTATCTGACTTTAATCTTTGCTTCAAATTTTGCTTGTTGCTTTTTGTCCAATGCCGTTACATTTATCGCTCATGCAGAGATAAAAATTTAGCTCAATTTTTAAAAGAAATATTCGCAGACAACTATCTAATGTAAGTTTATCGAAAAACGGACAAAATAAGGCAATCCTTATTTTGGAAGCCCTATTTTTGCTTGTTAGTTTTTTCTTTTAGTTCGATTGATATTAAAATTCTTAGCGCTTTTTCGCATCTTTCCTCATGTACTATTTCTCTTATTTTTCCAATTTTTTCTTCTATTTAATCACGACGCAACGTTTCTTTTTCTGATCGCGTCTCGCATATTATTTTCTTTCTCATATGTATTGCGCTTGACAGCGAGTTGCGTTCATGTTGGTTATTATAATTGGTTGATTTTTATTCGTTATACGCAGTAATGGCTTTAATAGGGTGCGAACGGAGTGGCCCCACCGGACCCCGTCTAAAATAGATCAAAAAGTGGTCCGGCTCACGCAAAATCTTAAACTATTTCTTCAAATTGCGATGCATAAATTTATTAATAAAATCAGTAAAATTTCAATGAGCCAAATATTTAATATAAAAAATAAAAATTAAAAATTTTTGAAATCGACTAAATCGTCACGAAAAATCGCCTTCGACTTATAAAGGTCATCATCAGTTTCTTATTCAAATAGAATCAATCATTCTATTTGAATAAGAAACTGACGATCAAATAGAATGATTGATTCTATTATGAATAAGAAACTGTTGATGACCTTTATAGGTCGAAATCGATTTTTCGCAATGATTTAGTTGGTTTTAAAATTTTTTACTTTTATTTTCTACATTAAATATTCGGCTCATTGAAATCTGACCAATTTATTTTAATGAATTTATGCATTGCTATTTGATCAGTTAAATAAAATTGTCAATGTGATTTTACCCAGCCAACAATGCGATGCAGGGCCCGCAAGGGCCCTGTACGGACAATTGTGCGGGCCCTGTGAGGGCAGCCCGTACAGGACCCGTATCGATTTGGCCGCGGGCCCCGAAGTGGCCCCACATGGGTTTAACCGCACGGGTTTCGTGGCGACTTAATGCCGATTTCCTGCACGACGTTTTTTGGCGGTGTAATGCCGATTTCCTGCACGGGTTTCATGGTGGTTTAACACCAGCTTTCTGTACAGTTTTCACGGTGGTGTAATGCCGATTTCCTGCACGGTTTTCATGATGGTTTAATGCCGACTTCCTGCACGGTTTTTATGGTGGTTTAACACCGATTTCCTACACGGTTTTTATGGTGGCTGATGCCAATTTCCTCTACGGGATTCGCGGTGGTTTAATGCCGACTTCCTGCATGGTTTTTATGGTGGTTTAACGCCGATTTTCTACACGGTTTTTATGGTGGCTGATGCCAATTTCCTGTACGGGTTTCATTGTGGTTTAACTCCAGCTTTCTGTACGGTTTTCGCGGTGGCTTAATGCCGATTTCCTACACGGTTTTTATGATGGTTTAATGCCGATTTCCTGTAAAGGTTTTCACGGTGGCTTAATACAACTTCCTGCGCAGATTTTATAGTGATTTTAAATAGTCTTGCTTGGAAAATTACAACATTTTACACAATGTTAAAGACAACACTAAAAAACTATAAAGCCATGCTTTGTTTAGTGGATTACTTATTCTTTATTAAAACTAGTTCATTTTAATAATCCAATTTTTTGATATTTTTGTTTTTAAAATTTTTGACAAATCACAATTTTAAATTTAAACTTTATTTTTAAATTTAAACATACAAAAATTATGACAAAATATCAACAGTCGGAATTTGGTTTTAATCTTTTTATTCTTCTGCCGTCGCAGTCACGGCTGTCGCGAAGCCACTTTGCAACGCATTTTTCAATTTCGTTCCATTTAGCATTTTTCGAAATACGATGCTTCTTTACAGCTTCTAAAATAAATAACAACAACCTAAATTAGAATTTATTGTTTTAAAATTTTTAATATTTGACTTTTATAAATTTTTTGTTATACAAAAGTGCATCAAAGGTTAAATTAATTTAAAGATTAGAAGAAAATATTAACATTCTATTGAATTTTTGTTCGACAATCATGAGAAAAATACGACAAATTAAAATTTTTCGTTATTTTAATTTTTCGACAAAACGCCTGATTGATTGAAAGACTCAACCCGTTGACCAGCGTTTCTCAACCTAGGATCGCGACTCATAAGAGTTGCCAAGTCTGTTTTGGAAAGTTGCCACGATACTTTGTGCAATTTTTTAAATCTTTCTTTTACAGCAGGCCTGTTTTACTTTTTACCCATTGTAGACCCTTTTTTATTGGCAAGTTTATCGCGGGCCGCGGGCACATGTAAAATGAAAGTGAAGATGAAAAAAAGTCTTTGTTAGTTGGCGAGGCAGAATCAGGGTATGATAATTTGTTTAGGCTTCACTTTAATTTTACACGCGCAGTTGCACATGTAAAATTAAAGTGAAGCCAAAAAAAAATCATCATACCCTGATTCTGCCTTCGCAGTTACATAAAGTTGCACAGCCTAAAAAAATTAACTGAGTTTAATTAAGTTTTCAATATAAAAAATGTCAAACAACAATATGTCAAGGTCTACTCTAATTCGTGATTTTTCATCTATATCTGAAGTTACTTGTATTTATTCATTCATATTATTTGCTTGCTGGAATGCTTATAGAACTTATCTAATGATTAAATTGACCGTTATTAGAGATGCACAGATATTGTCCTCCAGTTGAAAATTTAGTGTTTGGTTTTTATTTTAGGCCTACATATTGTAATTTGATGGAAAATTAGAAATACTTCTTAAGAACGTCTAGCAGAGACAACAGATTGACCAAATTAGTAGTAGGCTTATTAGAACTAAGAACATGCAAGCTATATCCAGTGATGGCCTTACAAAAAAGGGCCCGGTGCAAGAAAAATAAGGGGCCACTTTTTAGTGCATAAAAATAAAGTAATCTATAAAACAAGTCTTTATTTTACAGATGCAAACATCCTGGTGCTATTATAAAGAAATAGGGCAATATTTTGGGTTGGAGGGCCACTTTTTGATGTTTTTTAGGAGGACCGTGGGGCGCTCCGTACGCACCCTAATAAAGTCATCACCGGCTATATCCTAATTAGTTTAAATAAAGATTAATTTTTAATTTGTCAAACTTTTTACACTTTTGTAAACTTGCATTATTTTTGTACTTTTTGAGTAACAATTATGAGGCAAAGTTTATTCTAAAAAAGTTTTCAGCTCTTAATATACTTCAAATGCAGTTTACACAATATTTTAATAGCATTTAAAAAATGATCGCGTAGAGAATTGCATAATATACATGTACGAATTGGTAATTTTGGAAAGGTTGCGTGAATGAGAAAAGAAATATTCTAAAAGATGCTCAACTGATGTAATATTTGACAGTTGACTCCATAATTTAGCCGCTCTTGTAAAGTAATTTCAGTTAAAAAATTCAACCAGAAACAATTAAAAATTGGAAAATAACATTAGCAATGTAATCGCAGTGCAGTTTTGGAAAGTGTTAAGGGCTTACCTGAGTCTTGGTTTGATATGTTCGATGGTAAATCCAAAGCTGATGTCGACAACGGTGTGCTAGCAACAGGGGAAGACCCTTCATATATCAAAGGCGAGGAAAAGTTTAATCTTGAGGGCACGTCATTAATGGGTTCTTGATTTGATCTCAATAACTTCGTTGGTGGGGAGGGAGGAACAATATCACTATCGTTGTCAGACAAAGAAGCAACAAAGTTAGAATTCGGTCTAAAAGAACAGTTCAACAAATATTTATTAGGTTAATCAGTAATATAAATTTATGCTGAAATTATATCATAAAAAATTTTTGTAACGGTCTGGCGTAAGGATCTATAAAATATGGTTAAATAACACTGACAAAAGAACTTAAAATTATTCTAATCATGTTTCTGCAACTGAGAAAAACAAAGCATTATTTGGTCATATCATATCACTGTCAACTCTATTCGCCAGGCTTACAGGACAACGAAGCTTTATAAATACAGTGACACTCACGTGTTTACCCCGACTTGCTTACAAGATTCTACCGCCCGGTTAAAATTTTTATTTGTTTTAATTGCTTACACCGTGATCTGACAGCATTTTAAAGATATTGGCTAAAATTGTCTAGCTGAGGCAAGTATCTTTCTCAAGGATGCAACCGTCGAAACAGTGTTCACTGTATTTCGGCCACGTTATTCATCAATTAATTGCGAAACCAAAAAATACTGTCACTAAACTTCATTTAATCAATTATGTACATGTATGTCTGCACTACATGAAATGGTATATACATTTTTATCGACTTAGAATTTATTTATTGCTTTTGAATTAATATTTTTGCACGAAAAATTTACGGATCTTTTGTAGAAAGCCCCCGCCACTAATGCAAAAATGTGAGATTGAGAAAAACAACCCCGCCACGTTTTAAGTACTGCAGATTGCGCTGGCGGGGGCTTTCTATAGAAGATCCAAATTTGCTCAATTTTTTCTAACAAATCGATGTACAGCATGATTAAACTTAATCAGACAAGATTGGAATTAAAACTTTGCTTCTTGTTCATTTGCAAAAATATGGAAATCCTGATAGAATTTTTTTTTAATGAAATTGTTAAACGTTCAAGTAATGCGAAAAAAGTAACTAGAGAATTTTGAAAATTCCTAATAAAGTAGCGTCTATATTTTATGGGTTATGGTTACTTAATTAAAAAATTACTACACTAACGACTTGTCAAAGCGACGAGTGGCAATCCATTTTTGATTAAATTTAGCTATCTTGTAGAAAGGATAAAGTTAACCATGGTCAAAAATCCTTGAAAGTTTCGACGTGAAGCGTGAACTTAATAGGGATATTCCAAATCGAATTTTGAATTCATATAATGTTATATTTAGATGATATTTTTGGTATTAAATAGAAATACTGTGGTGAGCAATCACTGAAAAATAATTGAAAGGTAGCGAGAAAATGGTTATTTATAGTTTGTTAAATCAAATTGAGCGACGCTGCATTAAAGCAAAAGCTGATGCAGACTTTAAAATTTATTCGCACGTTCTCCAAGACTAAAAAACATTTGTCAACAAAAGCGCAGAGTGATTGGTTATCCTACATATTAGCGCCTCAGTCACTCTCCTGCGAGTCAGAAGGATAAGTATAGAGATAAAATAAAAAATAAAATAAGTAACCTGTACTAAGTAATGCTAAATTAATTCTACGAAATATTAAATTGTCAACCAAATATCATCCTAACTTGCTAGCAAAAGAACAAGGTTTTATGTTTGGTTTACTAGTGATTACTATACACAAACTGCGTGTAGAAATAATATTTTCAGAAATACAAACAAATTTGCCAAAAGAGTGGGTTAAAGTAAAACGGTTTTTAATTACACGTAAAGCAAATCACAAACTATGAAAAACCTCCATCTATAAATTTCTATCTTTCAAAATATATTTTTCATTAGAAGCAAAAAATAATTGCTTTTTCTATGAAGAACAAAAGTTTCTATAAAGAGCAAAACTGCCACAATCAACAAAGAACTCGCCAAATACTTAATCGCTCTATTTTGCAGTGGTCACGATTTTTTTGAGACAACAGCTGTACGAGCTACGGTGTTAATGTTAATCTATGCGATGTTTTCGTCTATTTGTCGGCTTGCGTTCTGTTTCGAAAATCTTCAAAGCTTGTTACAAATGAAGTGATACTTTTCAATCATTTCAACATACTTTTCACAATTGATATCTTGCGTTTTGACTTTTCTAATCTATAAACAAGGAAAGTGTGTCAGAGATTTTTAATACATTTTGCACCACTTATTGCTAAACCGTTTTCTTCCACAATTAACCTTCCTTCTCTTACTTGTTAATATTTTAAGCTTTTGCTAATTTTCAGAATCAATTTTGTATTTAAGTATCCGTTCAACAAGGACTATGATTGAACAAGAGCAAATTGCTATGGTTCATAGTCTGAATTTAATTACCATGTGACGTAAAAAATAAAGATAAAAATAGTAATACGAATTGAAAACTATAGGTAGATTAAAAAAATAGTTATTGAATATGGTTTATTTACTCCACTTTAAAATTGTTTCTTATTTAAACACAAAAAAATTTCTCTTATTAACATTTTGTTTAACTTGTATTTATAACCTCGTTTCTTTGTTCACCAGAAGCGGGCCATAAAAAGAGGTACCGGGGGCCGCATTCTAGCCCGAGCGCCGTATGTTGCACGCCTTCGCTCTAAAGTAATCGAACCCTCATTTTAAAAATGCTTAATGCAAACATACTAAAACATTTAGTTTAAACATTTTTGGACCTTCATAAATCCTTTATCAGAAATAATAAAAATGCTGTAGTTACCAGCTGTAAAAACAAACAAATTGACTCGGGTGGCAAATGCTTTTTTGTAGCCAAATGTTAAGGTTTATACTTGAAATCTTGCATGAAGGAGTAGAAAAAAATTTTCCAAAATGTTAGAATATCTTAGCTGTATCTACAACTTCCAATGTTTAGCCAGGGCCTGCTAATTGGCAATCATCGTTTTTAGAACGATGCAATAAAGAAAAATTCCCCTATCAAGGCATATTGTCAAGAGTACCGAAAGCCCACCATCTAGCTGAACATCGAAAGCCTCGTAATAAACGTTTTTAATAACTATCACTCTATAGTTTTAAGGCACTGATTGTTATCCAAAAGACCCAGCTGCACCACTAATGTGCACATGGGCGGAAAAAATTATACTTCTTAATTTTGAAGTAACTATAGTTTTTCTGAATGGATATATTTTTCTAAAAACTATTATTCTGGACTGATTACCACTTAAACATTGCAAGATTGAATGATTGTGTGGCCGTTAATGGTAAATAAATAAACGTTTTTGTTGATACGTAGGCCTATCTACAAAAACCAACCAGCTGTGATCCTAGAGCCGCCCAATTTTTTTATCACTGTCTATACGCTTTGGCCTGCATTTTGATTGGGACTACAAACCCATAACAGTTTTTATGGTGGTGTTTTAATTGAGTGTTTGGGCGAGTATTAACCATCTTGCATTCTTGTTCAATGGTAAAAGTACCACCATCTTTTACTCTGCTGGTCGCTGGAATACTTTGGAGCTGGATGGTCCTCTAAATTGCCGGACATATTTTCGTTAACCAGGTCATTAGGTCTTTTCGATATCTGAGAGAGCACAGGCTTCATTCGGATGGTGATAAATGGGGCAAGATGTTACCACAATGTATTCTTTTTTGCGCCACACTCACAGGCCGCCGTAGAAGCCTGGCAATAATCCTGATCTGACATTTGTTTACGTTTGTCCTCATACTCACTAATTACCATACAGATGTTTTTGGTCACAAGATTAAAAACCCTCACATAATGCCACCGAGGTACGTTTTGCCGGTGCCAAGCATGTTCAATGTTAAATAATGGAATTTCGTGAGGCCCAGTATTGAGTCTTGAACTACTTTATTGGCACCAAATATACAAGACTGGGACCAGACTTATCAGAATGTTTTCAACATCATCAGAAAAGCAGCCAAAAAGATTATTCTTCCAGGTGACCTAGACCGTTTTTATATCATTTTTAAATATCCAACCCACTGCAAAATAATTAAGAAGTTTTCTGGAGTGACACGGGTCAAGGATGGCTGCTGTAAAACCTTGCTGGCCAGACTTGAAAAGAAAGAAAAGAACATCGCTGGTCTGAAGCAATTCTTGGAGCATCAACTTTTCACACTCTAATTAAAAACATGAAGTACCTTAGCAAATCTTTTTTACAGGTAAGTCAAGAGTCAAGACAATCCCGCGACGGCAAACTATTTTCTTTTAGATGCATGATGCTATTGTAGATTATCTATTTAGAAAACGAAAGATACAAGGTTGACCCACGTCATCTCGACTCGCCTTTTAAGAGGCACCCTTGCAGGACTACCTTATTAAACTCAGTGAACATATATAATACTTCTGTACTTTAATACTCAGTGAACATATATAATTGAAATTTAGCTCAGAGACTTTAATGCTGTTTTACAACACTTATATACCAGGTAAAACTCTTAGCCCAGATTTCATCTGATTTGAACAAGCATTATAATCTATTGTGGAGCTGTTGTACGTGACTTTTTTGGTTACGTCATTGCTTCAAAGTTTTCAAAATCTAGAGAAGAGCGCTTGCAGTCACGATCACACAATTAAACCCTGAGGAGAGCACAAAAAGTTATCAGCCGATATCTCTAGTTGGTGTTCCCTTTACCAGAGGAGCCTATCTAACCCCGCAATAAACCTCTTTTATTGGCCCTCTGCTTCCTCAAGACAAGCACCGAGTGGTTTTGCGCAAACAACATTGAGGATTGAAAAGAAGCCCAGTGCTCTCTTTTTTGATCTGACAGTTCTATATAACATTTATCTGTTATCGTTGCTTTACCAACATATGTTTTTACGGTACTTCTACAGCATTAGCACATGTTCCAAACAGTAGCGTATTTAGAGGAGGGGGTTTACGCCATGGAGATCAGTAATATGAGAAATCAGAGATAGCTTTGAAGTAAAGACTTTTTTTATACATCACTACGTTTTTTGGACAAAAAAACCAACAAAACCGAGACAGATACAAAGTGAAGACCATTTTCTACATTTGAAAAAGTGATTTTACGCTAAGTAAATTTGATTTTTGCTGTTATACCTTTATCCCTTTCAAAAATTCTCGGTACGCCTTTGGTTCCAAATGATAATAAATCTTGTCTGGAAAAGAAGTTTCGCCTTTGCTTCCAGCCACAACAAGCAAAGCAAGCTCCACTTTTAAAAAAATTTTCTATAGATCAGTTTTGAATCCCTTCTGTTTTACTTTTATACATACTCGTACAATCTGTCTTTTATAACCAATGGAAAATATGCTAATGTTGACAACTTGGTCACTGCGCATACTGCATACCAGTTTAAATAAATTTAATTTAAACCTTTATTAGTCATCTTTAATTTACTATCAACCAATCCAAGTTCTTGACTTCTGGAGGTTGCTTTTAAATTTGTTACAATTTTTGGGTTGCATTTGGTTTGAAACTGTTCCTATAAATGATTATAAAGTGTGATTATTTACATTTGTAAGCGTTGAGTAAAGATCAAAAAAGGTGCGGATTGGTGAGAATTTTTTTAGCTTTCATGTGATATTTGAGTGCATTCAAATTACCAAAAAAATCAAATTTATGGCTCAGTGGTACAGAAATTAGATTACTTTTATTATAGAGTTTTGGTACTACTCAGTAGCACAAGGCTTTACGAAATGAAGGCCTGGTGCAAGAAAAAAAAGGGAGCCTCTTTTTAGTGTGTTAATTTTGTCTAAAAAAAGTCAACACTTTCAATCGAATCTATACTTTCGTCTTAAAAGTTAAGGTGAAGACATGGGAGCCACCGTCATGGTGCTACTATGAAAAAATAAAGCAATATTTGGGTTAGGGCGGCTACTTTTTGACGTTTTTTAGGGGTCTGGCTGGTGCGGCCGCTCTGTTTGCACCATACTAAAGCCATTATTAAATGTAAGAAATTTTCAAAAAAATTGCAGTTGGCGTCACTTAGCGTTTGTTTTATTGTGATAACACTTCCATAAAGAAGTAGTATATATAATGCATTAAAATGTTTACCTTACAATAAATAAATTTTTGAGCTCTAAGCGAAATTATTTTTATTAAAAGTCTGAACCTGTAAAAGTTAAAAAAACATTTAGGCAACCTCAAAAATCGTTTGCTTGGATTGTTATAAAGCTACTACAAAATCTTGCTGAAAAAGTTCAAAATTGTTAGATTGCATACAATTGAATGACGGGGCTCGGTGGACCAACCAGGTATATTGCGTTATACCGGCGCGCCCCATAGATCGGACACCAAAAAACGCAAGATCTGATAATTTAGTATGATTTATTGAATTGATTGAGGCTTGATGATAACTGTTATTCTAACGAAACATTTTTTTGTTCGATTTTTCTTCGTTAAACGCGACTTAATAGAAAGCAAAGTTAAAAGCCTAAAATTTTAAGTTTCGAAAATTTGAACAATTTCAAGCAAAAAGTACTTTAACACCCACTCTAAAAATATAGATTTGATAAAACTTTAACAAACGTAAATACTATTAGGCAAGCTTTTACACTTTGCTTGTGACAGGGCGTTATAAATGATCTTAATTTGAGAAACGGCGTCATCGAAAGGACGTTAATCTTTATGTAAGTGGGCGTTGTTCGAACTGCGCATTCACCAATAACCGTTTAGCACGCTACAAAACAAAACGCGGTAAAATAGTGCTGGATTTAAATTCCAAGAACTTTTCAACAGTTAAAAAAGTTCTGATCTTGCACAAACAATCGAGATTGCAGAGGTGAGTATCGGCAGATGCTGTAGTGTCGTTTCTTTTGTTTTCATGCGATGTACTGTAAGTGCTGTGGCAGTGTTGCTACATTTTATAAATGAAGCTATCCCTGCTTCTTACTTTTTTAAAATCAAGCCTAAAATCAAACTGTTTTGTAATTTTCCTTTGAAACAATAGCTTCTAATTGTCTAACCGAAAACAATTAATTTTCGCTTTTAATTTTAACATTTAAAAGAACCCGGTGCCATCAAAAAGTACTTAAACCAAATAACAATAGCAAAATATAACTTTTGTTTTATCTACATTAACGCAATTCGCACACTTCATGATCTTTTACAGATTTTTCGATCCTGCTTTTTGTTTTAATAAATTTAGCGCCGCTTTCTGATGACTGCTTGCAGAGACGGAGTGAAAACAGCTTTGAACTGTTTATAGCTTCAACACCACTATAAAACCAACTTTAGAGAAAGTAACTCTTGCAAAGCACTTTGTCTTTCTGTTAATTTAGTTCACTAGTTTTTAATGTTTGCAGGCATTCCAAACCCTTACCATAGTTTTCAAGTTTTCTATTAATTTTTTTTTAAAGTGTTTTTTTTTTTGTATGTGTCTCTTATTCCGCGTAGTTTTTGCTGTTTTATTTTGTTTTCTGTTATGGACCGTGAGTCTGATTTAAATATAAAAAAAAGAAAAAATTAACTCTAATCTTTAAAATATCAAAAAAATATATTTAATAATCAGCATGGAACCCGCACAGAACCTGTACAGTTTTTCTACCTAAATGGCCCACTAGAAACCCGCATAACTCCTGCATAGCAAGTCTGCATGGGACCCGCACAGTTCCGGCCCATCATTTCTACTCGCAAACTTCTAAAAATATATTAAAACTTTGTTTGATAAACTGTAAAGGACCTGCACAGTTCTAGCGCGGGCTTTGCACTTGCATTGATGTTTTCAAAAACCTTATTCAGACAACACGACTAGCTGCATGGGATGCGCACAGGATCTGTATAGGTTTCTTACTTTAATTGCCCACTTGAAAGCGGCATAAATCCTGCATAGAAAACTGCACAGGACCCGCACAGTTCCTGCGCATGATTCCTACATGTAAACCTCAACTAATATTTTAAAATTTTATCTGAGAAACTGTGAAGGACCTGCACAGGATCAACAAGTCTTTGTCATATTGCTTTGCATTATTGAAAATATTAAAAAATACACTTAATAAACTGCATGGGACCCGCACAGGACCTGTACAGTTATCCTACTCGGATTGCCCACCTGAGACCCGCATAACTCCTGCATAGAAAACTGCACAGCACTCGCACAGTTCCTGCACATAATTTCTACATGCAAACTTTTCAAATAATGTTCAAAAATTTTATGTGATAAACTGTGAAGAACCTGCACAGGACCAACAAGTCTTTGTTACTTCCTTTGCATTCTTAAAAATATAAAAAAATACACTTAATAAACTGCATGGGACCCGCACAGGACCTGTACAGTTATCCTACTCGGATTGCCCACCTGATACCCGCATAACTCCTGCATAGAAAACGGTACAGTACCCGCACAGTTCCTGCACATGATTTCTACATGCAAACTTCAAATAATGTTTAAAAATTTTATGTGATAAACTGTGAAGGGCCTGCACAGGACCAACAAGTCTTTGTTATATTGCTTTGCATTCTTGAAAATATAAAAAATACACTTAATAAACTGCATGGGACCCGCACAGGATCTGTATAGTTGTCCTAGTCGGATTGCCCACCTGATACCCGCATAACACCTGTATATCAAACTATACAGTACCTGCACAGTTCCTGCACGTGATTTCTAGATGCAGACTTTAAATAACATTTTTAAATTATATCTTAGAAACTGTGAAGGACATGCACAGGACCAACAAGTCTTTGTTATTTTGCTTTGCATTCTTGAAAATATTAAAAAATGTACTTAATAAAGTGCATGGGACCCGCATAGAACCTGTACAGTTATCCTACTCGGATTGCCCACCTGATACCCGCATAACTCCTGCATGAAAAACTGCACAGTACCCGCACAGTTCCTGCACGTGATTTCTACATGCAAACTTCAAATAATGTTTAAAAATTTTATGTGATATGAAGGACTTGCACAGTTTGGGCACGGGCTTTGCACACGCATTACGTTTTAAAAATCTTATTCGGACAATACAACAAACCGAATGGGACCCGCACAAAACCTGTAGAGGTTTTTGATTTTAATTGCCCACTCAAAACCCGCATAACACCCGCACAGCAAAACTGCACCGGACCCGCACAGTTCCTGCACATAATTACTACACCAAAATTCACCTAAAAATTTTGGCACTTGCTACTTACCAAACTGTACCGGAACCGCACGGTTCTTGTACACGTTTGCTATTAACGATAGCCCACTTAAAAACTGCACTTTACCCTCGTGAAAACTGCATCGGACCTGTACCGGGCCCTTACGGTTTTGATTTGCCCGCACAAGTCCGCATCGCCCACATTTTACCCTCAAGGGCCCTGCACGGGCATGTTGGCTGGGTACTGGAAAAAGGGTAATAGATTTCTGTTAAAAGACTTTTAACTATTTCTTCAAAGTAGTACTTAAACGGTGACATGTCTATAATAAACATTTTTTTTCTTTTAGAGATAACTTTGTTTTGAGACATTTAAATGTTTCCCCTTTTAAAATGGTGACTTTTTTTAGAGATTACAGTGGAAAACTGTTGTATAAATGATAACAGTAATATAATTTTGGTACACATAACAGTGACCCCCCTAAGAAAAAGCGTGACCCGACAGTTGATTGAACGACACTTGTTCAAAGAGATACTTGATCGAAACGACACTTTGTCAATGCGACATTTGATCAAAGCTTGATCGAATAGTGAAAGAAAAAATTTACAACTTTGAATCTGTTCGAATTTTGTCAATTTTTTGTCCCAGAAACATAGTGATCTCTAAAAAAAGGCCTTCACTTTAAATCTGTCCCAATTTTGTCGATTTTTTGACAGAAAAATATAGTAAATCTCTAAAATAAATAGGTCTTTCTTTTGAATCTGCCTCTGATTTCTGCAAGGCTCTGCAAGAATAGGGTTATGGCCGAATACCCCCGCTAAATAACTGACTGCAATCTAAAAAGAATGCAAAAAATGGCAGCATAGACATCTAACGAAACATAATCATGACAAGAGATCTACCTGTAGCCCCCTAAAAATGCTTTGCCCAATGACCTTGTTAAAAAACCCTGACCTTGACATTGAAAAAAATTATATAAAATAAAAACAAACTGTCTTCTTGCTGATAGCCTCTGCTTTTTATGAATCTACAGTAATTTACAGTAACAAAGAGATTGTTTAATAGCAGAAATATGCAAAAGTAAATCTTTTTTTTCATCAACTGTCATTTCGATCAAGTGTCATTTTGATCAAATGTCGTTTTGATCAAGTGTCGTTTCGATCAAATGTTGTTTCGATCTTCTGTCGTTTCGATCAAGTGTTGTTCAATCAAGTGTCGTTCGATGAAGTGTCGTTCGATTAAGTGTCATAGCATCAAAACGAAGACCTTTTTTTTAAAGATCAATTTGCTTTGATACACTAAAAAGTGGCTCTTCTTGTAACAATGACTTTTTTTTAGAGATTGCTTTGCCTTGGAACATTTAATAGTGATCCTCCTTAATTTTCTTTTACCAGGCCCCCCTTTTTGGTTAGGCCGTCACTGGTTATATGATTATAAAATAGATCCGCGTCATTATATTGTTTTACGCAAAAGCAAAGCTGATGACTGTACTCTGATCAGTTTCGGTTATTTTATTCTTCTAAAGCAAGCGAAAACGAATTCATAGCAAATACACTTAAGCATTAAAAACAACTTAGTTGCAGAGAATAAACTTCGTGTATAGCTTTTCAAATGCGCCATCCCAAATTATAATTAAATATTTTGTTTTTCTGCTTGATTAATTTCAACAAATTTAATGCCGTTAATGTTTGTTTTTTGTGCTAATATCAAAACCCTGTATACACTTGACAATATTTTCAAAAAAGATTGTACGCCAAAATCCTAAATCTTTGATGCATTACATTTCTTATATTTGTACCTTCACAATCAAATTTTTTGAAAACATACAATTAATTAAACGTTAAAAAAATATTCGACGGATTTCAGTTAAAATTTGTACAAAAATAGCAATATTCTTTATGAATGCGTCAAGCATTTTTTATGGTTTTCTCATTCAATTTATTGTATAAAGAACTTTCCATTTCTAATATTTATGCCTTGTATAAAAATACTCTGAAATTGCAAAACAATTTTTAGTTTAATTGACTGGATCAAAAACTTTTACCGAAAATCTTTTTCCTATTTTTAGTAAAAGGTTAGCGGCCATTTTTTGGGTTTTCAACTACCAGTTGCTGTTTCGTTGGTTTTCATTTTATGTACAGTATAAATCAACATTTTTTATTTACACATTTTTAACTACAACAATTTTTAGAGTAAAGAAGGCAATGCCGTGTATTTAATCTTCAAAAAACTTCAACAGTCGAAGCCTATTATTGATACGAAAAATTTTTGTTTTACAATTTTTAAAAAGTTTCTTCCAAAACTTATTACAATAAATATACGGATTCAATATAGGGTTGACTGAAGTTAACAAAAATATCACTTTTATAAGAATGCGATGGTTATATAAAAGATTATAATACGAGCATTCATTTTGATTAAGCGACTCAAAATAAAACCAAAAATCAACAATACAAACCGGAGTCCAGCATAAAAAATTAGTTGCAACAATGAGAAAAATTTTCTTAAAAACCTTTAAATTTTCTTTAGCTTTTTTGGCTTTGTCTGGCGATTGGAAGAGCAAACTTGTTATAAGGTTTCTACCATCAAAAACACTCCTAAATATTGTAGTGTAAGCGATTAAAATAAAAATAAGCAATAGAGAGTTATAAAAAAGGATTGCCAACGTCAAGTACTTATTGTGTGATTTAAAACTCAACGAACTAATTGTACAAGCTTGATGTTGATTATAAAATGTCATGATAGGATAAATATCAAGTCTTTTCAAAAGTTGGATCCAAACTTCGCTGCAATTAAATTTTAAAACTGTGTTTAAAGGTATTAAAAAAACATCTGTGTTATTTGTTTCATTCAAAGCTATGGATTTTATAGATTCCAAAGCTAAATTTATCTTACTGAGTCTATTCGGTAAAAAAACATCAGGCCAAATAATGGGCAACAACGAAAACACAAACCAAAAAATCCACACAATAAGTAAAATTATCAATAAACACTTTTTGCTTATCACATTAAACGGTTTTAAAACTCCCTGCAATCGGTAATAAGATATAAGAGCTATAATTGTTATGCCTACTTGATAACCTGTCACACTTATAACTCCTAGAGCATTACAAATGACATCATCTTTTTTAAGAAAATAAAGAAAAATAACATAAATCGCAAGTGAAAGATCAGCAATAGACAGATTTAAAACTAAAATTTTGTACACAGTCTTTTCTTTAACAGTTGCAACAAATAACAATTTTTTTGAAACAAAAAAGATTACCACTAAATTACCTATTACGGCGATTAATCCAAATAACGAAAACACGTCCATGAACTCCGTTTCAGAATGTTTTTCTTTTGAACAATTACAATTGCATTTTAAAGTATTAACATTGTAATAGCTACTTCTTATTTCTGTGCTACTGTTTAATTGTATACCGTTATATTCAAAACATGCTTTCCACTGAAAAAATTTTTTTAATATTTTCATCAGCATTTCTGCAGAATTTACATAAAAAAGTGATTGTAAAAGCTGTTCGCTTAAACTTAAATTGTTTCTTTTCGTTTCCGTACAAAATAATCATTGATTTTCAGGTTTTATCGAATTATTCGGACCATAAAACTCAACACAACTTTTATTTCCATCTCGTTTTCCATCTTCAATTTCTAAAATAAATATCCAAAATCTAGTTAGTAGAAATAAATTTATTTTTTGGAGCCATAGAGATATTAATTCGCCTTTAAACGGTTAGTGTAACACAGTGGTTTTCAAACTTTTTCATACAGTGGCCCATTTTCCAGCCCAAGGTAACTTAACGACCCACTTCAGTGAATAGAATTTAATTTTTGTCACAAAAATCTGGTGATCTAGTGAAAAAAAGTCTTCACTTGGAATTTGTTTCCGATTTCAATAGCATCTGAGATGCAATAGCATTGGCTGAAACGGGACAGTGACGAGGAGAGTGTCGTGACTACCAGTAAGGTTGTTCAAAGTACTCCATGCTTTTCGATTAGAGTATGAGAAGTCAATGCTCCGGACTGACTCGGACCATCAATCCATCCGCTTTCTGTCAAGCTTGGCAAGCAGAGCTTCAGCATCCAAACTTGAGTTGTCTCCCTGAGGAGACTGCAGGAAAGTTTTATAGAGGGATTCACACTCTGCATCCCAACACGGAATATAGTTATTTCGATACCCGCGTGGGATAGTCTTTTTGGTTGCTTTCTTAATGATGTTACAGAAGTCCTGGTAAGCCGCATCCACATCAAGTAAATCAGGCGGCAACAAAGTCTTTGCGAATTTATTCGTCAAAGCAATGTAGTGACTCCATTTGGCCTTGCGAAAGTTCCATCGCTTAACAGGCATGCTTGGCACTGCCATAGCAAACCTTGGTGGTGTAATAAGTGAAGGTCGATGTTGTGACCTGGGGAACTTTTTAAGGATACGCCTATCCGGTCAGCAACTGTTTGGACTTACGCTAACGAAAGCTTAATCCGGATTGGTGCCAGTGTTCCAGCGGCCGGAATAAAAACTGGCAGCGTCCTTGGCATTATATAGGAGGGCAAGACAATTAATACTTGCCCAGCCAGCCCAGTCACCGTCAAGACTGTTGTCATTGTAACCCAAATCAGCATGACAACAGTTAAAATTGCCAACCTAAAGACAGGAGTAAGAAAACACTGGAAGATCCAGGACTCCAATAATCGCAATCGCGTTGGAGGAGGTTTGTAGACGTTGACTATTTTATATCGATCAACATCCACACACAACCACTCGATCTCTGATGTCAGTGGAGATTGGTCCAAAAGCGTGTACCTTAGTCGCTCGTGGACAAACGTGGCAAGGCCATGCTTCCTGCTTAAAGGAGAGTGAGACCTAGCTAGTTGGTAGTTTGGAAGTATTCATCTTCTCTGCATCAGTGCAGTGGGTCTCCTGCAGTAGGATAACGAGTGCTTCAAACTGCATAGCGAGGTGATGAAGAACTAATCTTGGTTGCAGTGAGGCCTTCGATGTTCAGCTGAAGAATGGTGGGTCCTCGGAACTTGTTGGCAATGTGCCCTGAAAAGGGCAATTTTATCCAGGCATTGCCCCGTCCTGAAAAGGACGTTTGCCGACTAGCAGATCCACGCTGAACATCGGAATGGATGGATACCCTTCGGTTTTGGTAGGTTTGGTTTCGATCTGTTATTTTGACTCTAATGAACAAACTTATTTACGGCCCAGACAGCGGAAAAGCACCTACCATCTGGCCCGCTAACCCTGATTAAGATTGTTATAACAAATTAACGCATTGGATTATTGTATTGCATGAATAATAAAACTTTTAAAAATAAAGTCTAGATATTTTACAAGCGTAAAAAAAAGCATTCAAGTTTATTTCTTTTTTTACTATCACAAGCTTTTTTGAACTTTTGCTCACTTAAATATGTCTAAAATAGGATTATTATTTTTATCTTTTTTACACTTCTTCTAAAAATCATTATTTGTTATTTTTAGTTTGTACATAAGAATGAAATCAAATTTTAAAACATCTGGCTTTCCGAAAGACACAATAGAATGACGAGTGTAGAATTTAAATCAAAAAACCGCTAACGTGTCGATTGCTTATGGCATTTATACAACTTTTCTCTCTAAGTTGCCAACATGTTCATTAAAACTAGCAAATTTACGTGTTTTGCCTGGAAAATTGATAAACTTTAAAGAATGGACAGAAACTTCACTAAAAACAAAAAAAAAGTTCAATTTTTAGAATAAATAAATTTGGAAATGAATAATTTTTTTAAATATTTGTTCTTAGTAGTTCTAGTTGATTGACGAACATAGTTTTGCAAAAACTACCGCAACCTCCAACAGTTGACCTAGGCGTATATCAAGTATATCGTTTAGCCTCTGTTATCTATTCCGCAATTACTTTGTAAATAGCAATTTAAAAAACATAATCACTTAATTGCAAATAAAATTGAATTGAAAACTAGCCGTATTGCACTTGGTTATCTTTTTAGGTATAATTAATGAGAATTGATAATGTAATATTTGCCAGCGCAATTTCTCATGTTTGTCTTCATTGTTATAATTATTTCGGATCGTGTATTATATACGCCCCGAATTCAATAAGTTAATGTAAGCAATTTCTTTTAGTAAAACTAACCCCGATCTCCTCACACCACCAAGAAGAAATAAAAAAAAAAAACAAGAAGAAAACAATTTTTAAAAAAGCAGTAGTAACCATTAGGGAGATCTAAATTAGTTTTACCGAAAAAAACTTCACTTAATTATTAAAATCGAGGCGTCTGCAGTACATGATTCAATATTTCTTGTCAAAATTGGAGTAGGTAAGAACCCGTATTGATGGCTAACATGATCGATACCGTTGCTGTTTAAAACCTAGCTTACGTCATTCTGTTGTGTCCTTCGAAAAAAAACGTTACGCCGCTTCCTCTGCGGTATTTTAGTCAAATCTTTAAAAAAACTCAAAAAATCTGATTAAAAAATTTTAACCGGACAACATTATTTTGGTGCCTCCGAAAGCAGGGAGTTTCCCTAACTATATAGGCTAATGCCTTCGAAATTTCCTGCAAGTTAAAAATTAGATATAAAGGCCCGTTTCCACTACGAGCGTGGAAAAAAGCATTCTTTGTTTGTTTTATTGATTTTTTTTTGCGCTCGCTTCAATTTTAACCGCTCGCTTCAATCAAAGATGAATAAAAGAAAGAAAAGAATGCTCTTTTCCACGCTCGTAGTGGAAACGGGCCTTAAGTAAAAAAAATTAAATTAATCGATATAATATTCTTAACAAATACAATATATTTCCCAAAAACATCATAATGTAACCGATCAAATGTAATTTTAACGAGTTAAATAGGAACAGTAAAAAAGCGACTAAAACAAATTAACAAAGAGGACGATTATTATGCGACAGGCCTTGTTTGGTCTTATGGACCTCATCAGACATAAGTTATCGTAACCTCTAAAGGAGCGTTTACAGCCGTTTACAGTACTTTTTTTTCAGCGTGATCTTTGTTTGTTTTATTGACGCTCAAATCCACTCAAATTCACTCATATTCAGGAAACTAAGCTACGAAAAAATTTACTTGAGAGCAATAATTGCAAGCTTAGATGAGGTTAAATGAGCTTAGATAAGTGCAAGTCTCAAGTAGGTTTTACAGTCTAAGGAATTTAAATAATTTTTTTTTAATGAAAAAATGTATAAATTAGGAAGATAATCATTCCAACCTTAGTTTTTATGTTTAGTATAGTTGTAAAAAATTTGTTTTCATACATTTGCTTAGTTTAAGACTAGGGTTACCAACCGTCCCGGAATGGCCGGGACAGTCTCGGAATTGACGTCTGGCGTCCCGTGTCCCGGGCTGGGTCACTTTTGTCCCGTAATTTACTGACAGCTCTTTAGATTGTTTGGGACAATTTTTGGGGTTCTGTCTAGGGTTGCCAACTGAGATCGATTTCAATTGAAGACCTTTTTTTTTTAGAGAATACCCTGATTTTGGGAAGAAAATAGGAATTTCGGAGATCGATTCCAATTGAAGACCTTTTTTTTTAGAGAACACCCTGATTTTGGGACAAAAATAAGTGTTTTTAGTCGGTTGAGGCCCGCAAACTTAAATAATTTTGAAAAGTGGCCCACAAGAGTGCAGAAGTTGGACCACCCTGTATTTAGGTGTCCCGGAATGGCAAAACAGAAAGTTGGTAACCCTATTTAAGAATAGAATTGACATTCAATTATTTAATCAAATTTATATTTATTAATTTTGCAAACCATTGTTTATTTCATCCAATTAATAAAAAAATTATATTTACTGCAATATTTATTTACAGTCGTAGTTATTAAATTAGTAAATATTTTTTTAATGTGGACTTGTTTTTCGAGTAGTATTTTTATCCTGTTTGGAGCATACCGGTATTTTTTTAATGCTGTATCACATACATTAAATATAAAAATTGTTTGGAAAAATTATTGTAAAATTGCGTAGAATTTAAATTGTATTGGAAAATAACAATGTTTTTATTTTAATTAGAATAGTTACTGCTATTTTATTACTTTACTATTATCACAAAAAATCAATAGAATCCCCTATGTCTAGACCAAGGCTGTACATAACTGGCGCTTTGCATTTTAGGTAGCTTAGCTTCTTACTTAAAATCATTACATTTTGCTTGTATGTATGTAATAACAGTACTAAAGTTGTGTTTTTTAGAATATTTTTAATTGAATTTATTGAAAAAAAAATTTCTTTATGCTTATGATTGCACTCTCCATTGATAAAAAAGAAAAAGTGTTTCAAAGGTAAGACAATTTTTTTGCATATTGAAAGTCTTAATTGTTATTGTATGAATCAACATGCCAATGCCACATGCTAAATACAATTGTATTTGATATACTGGTTACTATTAAAAGTTATTATTTGATAAACTGGCCATATAATTAGCATTGCATAAAATTATTTTATGTTCATATCATGTTTGCTTTATTTAAATACATGTGACTAGCTTAGTCTGTAATATTTATTTTAAGTCAATTTTCAGCTGCAGTTAATTTACTAAAAAATTATTGTTTATTTGTCGGCAATAGCTTAGTGTGACAACACTCTAACTTGCAAGCAGAAGGACACAAGTTCAATGTTTAGTTTATCTGAGTGATTTTTGGGAAAGCTTCTTCATTACAATTTCTTGATGGGTCCTGCTGTTTACTTACAATTCTGACTCTGTTAAAACAGAAAGCAGTTATTTGGCCAGTACAGCCATACAAAGAAGATTGATTTTTTGTATAATTTTTCGGAGTTTGTCAATGTTGCAATACTGCATTGAAAATAAAAAGTACTGTACATGTGCTAATATGATGAAACTATAAGATTTTTAATTTTATATATGCAAATTGCACTTCATGTATGAAGACTTATACTGCTTAGTTGTCAATGCAGTGTGACAATCTCAACTTTAAAAACATAAAACTAAAAAAGCTACTTAAAAATTTCAATTAAACAGCAGTATCTTTGCATCTAGGAAGACATGTCTGGATAACTGATAACAGTTGCCCTTTAACACAAGGGTGGGCAAACTGCTGCTTCCAACAAATATCTGTGCAGCTTGTAAAATCCTCAAGCAAATAATTAGAATTTTTTTGTCTCCAAGCAAATTCCAGATAACTCTTTTAAGATTTAAGATGAAGACCTTTTTTTTAAGATCACTACATTTTAGGGATGAATGACATTTCATAATAACCCTTAATTATGATGATTTACCATTTTCAGTTTATGTTTGGCCACAAATCATTCCAAAAGTTTCAGTGTGGTCTAAGGTTGAAAATTATTGCCCATCCCTGATATAATATCTTCGATACTTTCCTGTGAGTCAGGAGAAAAATAGATATGATAATAAGGTATGATCAATAAATGCCCTTAAATATTTCAACTTTTTTTAAGAATTAAAAGATAATGTGGTGGTTTAGAAGTAGCTAAAATATTATTGCTTTTGATATGAGTTTTATGTATAAAGTATAACTTTTACTAGTTGTTAAGCTAAATTTTGATCTTTAAAATGAAATAGTTTTTAACTGAAGCTATTGTAAGTTGTCAGAATTTTTATTGTATATTTTTAATTTCCTTTTTTGGTTTTAACATTGATCTGGTTATTGCTTTTTTTAAGAGAAGGAAGCAAAATTAATTCATTTACATATTTTTGTAAAATAACTTTCCTGGGGTACATTAAAATGACTGTGGTGACTGTACATTAAACTTGTATCTTTCTGCCCAAATTTTTGAGTCTTAGCACTTTGAGTGAATTGACAATGATTACGCATTTGTATAATTTTTAGATGTGGTAAAAGAAGATATGGAGGAAGTTGGTGTGAAGGAGATGGACATTGAAGACAGAAAGATGTGGAGAATGATGATACGCTGTGGCCACCCCTGACTAACGGGAAAGGCTGAAAGGAGAAGAAGAAGAAACACTTTGAGTGATTCTGTTAATCAAATAACAAATATTTAATTGCTTTTATGACGAAAAGAAATATTACTAAAATAAATTTTTATTTTAAAAATATTCACTAAAAAAACAAAACAATAAACAGTGACTTCATTTTAACTTTGGTATAGTTTTATACTATTTTGATGTTGTTATTGTTTGAAGTATTAAAAATTGCTTTTAGTCAATTATATTTTTAACTGTTTTTTTGGAGAAAACATGTAAAGAATGAAAATTTGTAGAAGATAAGTATAGAATAGTGAAGGACATTTTTCCCTAAAATAGTTGCAGCAGAAGTATGTTTATTAGGTAACATAATCCTAGGTTTTGAAGATTTTTTTCATACTATTGGTTAGTTTTGGTAAAGTAATTATAAACTCTATTAATGCTAGTTGCTAAAATATTCAGTTATTTTGTTTTTAAAATACTGTAGATTTAAGTTGGTTTGTATTTACTGCTGATATTAACACTTTTTGTTACATAATAATCATTCCTAATCTTTATGATCATTACTATTGAAATCGTTTTGTTGTCCTGTTTGTTATTACTATATCAACTTTATATTGTGGTGTGCCCATCATATAATCATTGCCCACCATTATTGTCGGCAGCATGGTCGAGTGGTTAAAGCGCTGGGCTAGTGATCAACACGGTCTCAGTTCAAAACCCACTCGCGCCATCCTGTTGTGCCTTGGGAAAGACACTTTACGGGACATTCCCCTGCTTGGTGGTCTTGGCAAGCAGTTCTAACTTATAGTCATATCTCTATTAAATTACAAGCGGATAGCAATATCTTGGCATCTGCGGAAGCAGGTCGGGATAATTGCCAACCGTATGTATTAGCGACTCCATCGCTTTCGTGCGAATCAGGAGGATAAATATAGAGATAAAAAATAAATTATATTGACCAGCTACAGTGATGTACAAAGAGATCATTTCATCACGCTGTTATACCTTAAAAGTGATAATCTGAAAAGATAACAAAGAATTATTAAAAATGTTTAATTTATTTCCCTAATTCCTATGTTAAAAGAGAAAATATTATGCCGTTTCTTCTAATCGTGTAAATAGAAACACTATCTCGACATCTTAACGAAATTACGTTATTCATAATATTTGTTTAAGAAGCAAAAAATCTAATTGCTTACTTAACTTGATCTGATCTTTCCAGAATTTTTAGTAGCAGACCGCTTTTCACTGCAGTTTTTTTAAGACAGATACATATTGTAAATTTCTCTAATATTAGCAAATCACACACTTTAATTTACTTCAGAAGCTACTTCTTGATAGCAGATTTTATGAGTGTCATGCCATGAGTTAATTTATTTTTGCTGAAAAAATTGCAATACAAGTTTATTTACTTTTCTGCCTTTCATTTTTTATTGTTTAAACAGGCTTCAAAAAAGACAACCAAGTTGTTGTCATCGTCGTCGTTTGGAAGGGCATCCACTTCTGATCAGAAACAAACAGTTATCCTTTTATTACCTCAGGCTGCTTTACTGCCCGGATCAGATATGACTTTTTTTGTTACGCCAGCATCGAGTTTCGTCATCCGAAGCCGTCAAATCTCGTGCTCCGTGCAAGCAAGATAAACGATCAAGACGATTAATTTTTACTACACTGGTGCACTAAAGCATTTCAATCCATTTCAAATGCCTTGCTGTTAAAAATCCAAACGACTTACCCAAAACACTTCATGATGAAAATTTTTTGCAGTATTTTTTGGCTCTTTGTCTTTTTTTTTATTACCAGTAACGACTCTGCCTAATCTTTTCAAATTTTACATGCTGTCATTCCTTGAATATTTCATGCTTCCTTTCATTTATTTAGCAATGTTTTTTATCAGTTTATGCTTGCTGTTCTATCATTTATTTTATTAAATTGAGCTAAATTAGTAGATCGAACTTAGGTGGCAACTTGTTTTTGCCTCTGGGTGATTTAAGGGCGCTATTTCATGTTTTATTATTAATTCACTGTAATAATTATGTTGATAATTTGAAGAAATAGGAAAAGAAATATGGCAGTTTCTTGTATTAATCAATTACAAGTTTAATTGTAAAAGTTTAAAGCTTTTTTAGACTATTTATAAACAGTGGCGTACCGAGGATTTTCGAAAAGGGTTGGGAGCTGTACAACACAATATAATATGCTTAGCTGGTAAAAAAGGTCTTCACTTTGAATCTGTCTCTGGTTTTCTCCAAGGCGGGGGGCATGGTACAATGCCCCTCCTACATGCCCCATTGTTTTTTTTAGCAAGTAGTATGAACGCTGTGCCTTTATTTATTAACTTTTGTAATTTCTTAATTTTTTAATATTAGCTAGGTTTTCGTTTGCTTTTATTGCAAATTTCTTAGTAATTTAGTTTTACTGCTTTGTTTTTACCAAGATGTTTACTTATTGATTAACTAGTAAAAATTAAATTTATTGCTTATTTTTTCGTTTGAAATCTTTGGCAGTCACTGAAGAAGAAAGCCTGTAATGTTTTTTGTAGGAGTAATTTTATTCAATGCAGGTATTAAAAAATTTGTTTTTAAGATGCTTCTAATTTTTTTCTCTACCCGACGAACAGCATGATAATCGTGTAATAGTAGGCCTAAATTCTCAATCAGTTTTGCCTTAAATGTAATAAACCATCACTGACTTTCATGGTCGCGTAAAAGTTGGACACTTAATGTCATCATCTTTTTTTCATCCTGACTGGCTGGACAACGTTAGAGGTGTTAAACTTGGGGTATTGTAAAGCGATTACCCCGACCTATTTTTTGGAGGTGCTAAGATGTTGGTGTTTGATTAAATTTTTATTTAGTTCGTGCTTTAATTAGATATATGATGAAAATATACTGTAGAGATGCTTGCCAAGACCGCCAAGCAGCGAAAAGTGGCGTAATGTGTCTTTCCGAAAGACACAACAGAGTAAAACAGGTGGGTTATGCACCGGGACTGTGCCGATCGCATTTCACCATCGATACATCCAGGTTATTTCAATACGGCAACCAATTAAATTTGCTAGATCAAACAACTAAATTGTCAAAAAAAAAAAATACGTAAAAAGAGTTTTAAAATAGAATTCCAAAAATAAATTTTTATCTGATTCCGGTTTACTAAACTTCAAAAAGTGGAGCAAAGAACTGATGTCACATAATTTATCAAAATATATTAAATATTGGAATGCAGAAAGTATGTAAGCCAACAGAAGATTTATAAAATAAATAGGCCTTCTATCAATTTTATCAAATAAATAAAAGTTAAGTAAATATTGTCATCAGGGAGGGTTGAGAAATTGAATCAGGGATAGCCTACAACCAAGCTATCAGTCTTTTTAAGCTGCATGCATTTCCCACGGCACAGCAGGAAAAATTTATTGTTAATCTCTTAATATAATCATGTAGGCCTATACGATATTGAAGTAACATCTTACTATACATTCCACAATGATAGCATTTTATTACTTTTTTGGTAGCCTTAATTTTTCAAGTTTCAATTAAATTTTTACGACACGTTATTATTTCATGCAAAACTCTGTATTTAAAACTTATAAAATCATAATTGTTTGTGAAGCGTTATTTTAATAACCAAAATAACATTTATTTATTCATAGAGCAATCTACGACCAAGCCATCGACAATGCTCTGACTTCACCAAAGTTCACTCAAATACACTTGCAAAAATTTGTATTGTAAACGGTTCTTTCGCATAACTAAACTAAACTAAACTAAACTACGCTCAAGCACAAAAGTACTGTAAACAGCTGTAAACGCGCCTTGAGGCGAAATGTTAGTGCGATAAGTTAAAGTAAGAATTCCACAAAATGATTTTTTTGGAAATGGGAATTTTGATTAATCTATAATTTGCAATTCCGAGCTTAAACATCAACAGTCAACATCGAAAAAGCAACAATCAGAAAGAGAATTGAAAAATTGAATTTCGGACCAGCGAACCATTGGGAATGGATTTCATCAAAAAGAACCTTGAAGCAGCATCGAAAAGTTTAATAAAATTTGAGTTTTGGTCTTCGTCAAATTAAATGGAATAAGTTACATAGGAAAAATTTGCAGTAGCCAACATCGGAAAAAAACCAATCGGTGAAGAGCTGATAGAAAATAAATTTCGGACTACAAAAGACAAATTCGAAAAACTTTAAAATTGATAAAATTCATCACTTTAAAATTCGAACACCATGAATTTTCGATTTCTTCTTCTGGATAACTCTCTAAACTCAATATTCATTGTAAAATAGAGAGACCGAAAAAGCAATGTATGTAAAATGCAAAATTACGTAACTAAATAACTCAAAACATTAAGGATGATATTAGAGGATCCAAGGCAAACTGGTCTACTCTTTGCTAATTTTGAAATTTTGCACTTGAAAAGAAATGATCTGCCATCGATTAAATTTTTTTTTTTTGAAATATTTTTATAATGGCTGCAAAAAATCCATCTATAACAAGCCAAAAAGAAATTAGTGGATGGCTAAAGTATAAATGAAATTTCTGGTATTTTTTAAAGAGCAATGACATGCTGAAGGAAGTTTAAACTCCAGTTCTGACCAAAATTTTGATTAAAGTTTTGGTACTTTTTAAGGAAGTTTTTTTGTCTCTTTTTTCTGTGTTTAAATATCTATAATTTTATACCAAAAAATGTTACAAAATATCCTAAAATATATTCTTTGTCTTGCATAACAGGTCCTTAAGAAAATAATTTTTAAAATTTTTACCAATTTATAAAATTTTTATTTTCTAAACTCTAAAATTTATTAATTTTTAAATACAAAATATTAAGAATTGTATTGCACAATTAAACAAAATATTTGCCTTACCCCCGAGCGTAGTGTAGTTGATAAATAAAATTAAGAGATAGAAAGAGATTTGATATAAAGAAAAGTTCATATTAAAAAATTCACTGCAATAAAATTTTTAAAACTAAAATTAAAACAAAGCTGTAAAAATTGATTAACTAAATGTTAATAACTGTTTTTTAAGACTTTTAGCTGTACGAAAAACAAATTCAAATTATATACGGTAAAACACGAGGATTTACTTGATTACAAACTCAAGCAGCTTTCAAAAGGAGCAGCATCAAATTTGAATTTCGCCCTTGTTAGGGTTCGTCAGTGATGCTTATCTTACTAGGAATTGAACCGACTACCTGTCTTCCAGGCAGGAGACTTCCAGTCTTCAGGTCTTCCAGGCAGGTCTTCCAGGCAGGAGACATCATCACTAGACCACACAAGCCAGACAACAATCGACTCAAGCAGCCATAAGTATTTCTCGGATTTGCAGCACAAGGTGCACCTCATGACCGAGACTAACCAGACAAGTGGTTAAGCAAGTGCTTACTCTCTTAGAACTTGCCGAGCGGATGAAGAATTTTTATTTTACAATTATATTTATTTTATAATTATTTTTATAATTAAACATAAGGATTTAGTTGATTACAAATCAAGCTGCTTTGAAAAAGAGAAGCACCAGGCTCGCTCTAACAAGGGCGAAACTCGAGTCTAGTCATTCTCGTCTTCAAAGCAGCTTAAAATTATATATGGTTACACATTTGGTACAATTTTATTTTAGTGCATTTCCATTATAACTCCTTTATCTAAAATGCCTAATTATTTAAAGTGGACATGAATTGATGAAAGAATATTTACTGCAAAATAGAAAAACAAAAAAATACTCGTAATTGTAAACATATGTATGGGTATTTATTTAAAAAATATAGTCCTAAAAGTTATGAAAGGCATCAGATATTTTTATTTAGTCCTTTTTTCGCTGCTTTTTTCAGTAAAACTATATAACATTTTCTAACTATGACTTAAATTTGTTCATGTACAATATGCACCGTGTATTCAATTTTTCGTGTCATTTTCTTTTTCATTTGCAAGACTGCTTTTAAAGAGTCACGAAAAGTGGGAAATACAAGATCGATTCAAGGTGAAGACTTTTTTTTTTTAGAGATCACCATAATTTTGGGAGAAAAAAGTGAAAGACGAGATCAAAGCTCTTTTTCTTTTTTAGAGAACATCAATTTTTGGAAATCCTTGCCTCGGGCCCCTGAATTTAAATATCCATCACTGACCTTCCACATTAGTTACTACCTTCATTATCACTACAGTCATGTGAAAAATATAACTAAAAAATTTGAGTAAGCTGTGGGCTGTGGGTTAAATATTCCGATTTAGCTGCTTACTCCTCGCTACAATTTTTATTGTAATCTATCATAGTGACGGAAATTGTCAAAAAGGTAGAAATTTAAAAATAAACCTAAAAAAAACAAAAATAATGCAAAACCTCTAACTGTGGTTTCTTTTTTTTTTTTTCGGAAGCAGAAAGCAAAATGACTAATACCACGTTTAATTCTCTGCTGTATCGCGATAATATTGTATCAAGTTTCGCTCTGCATTTTGCGGAATTCAAAAAACTAAGTTTACAATACTCTTAAGCAAAAATTGCAGAGTGAAAAACCTGAAACTTGGAAAAACGAAAAACAGCCGTTTTGGCGTCCAGTTCTGTCAACTTTTGTCTCCTTGACGTGCAGCAACAGAGGTTTCACAAAAAATTAAATTGCACGTTAAACTTAAAATATCACAAAACTGTGTTTTTTGATAAATTATATTTTTTCATAAATCATAATCTTTGATAAATCATACCATTACGCCATCTTCAGAATCAAGGGTTGAGTTTTTGGTAAATTCAAACTTTGACTACCTTGCGCTCACTTTACAATCACCCCAGTCGGGATTAATAATGTATTAATAAATAAAGTTCTTTACTTCTCATTGCCACAAATACTGTAAATTGTGAAACTGCATTAAAACTTAAAAATGAAATAAAAAATGCCAATTGTTAGAGCAACATCATAATAAATTAATTTTTTATCGTTACATTTTTCACAAAAACAAAATTAACATGTATAACAAATTTTATTAGAAATAACTGATTTCTTAAATAATTTTTAGTAAAAAAAATTCAGCTATTTTCAAATTTATATGCATAAAATCTCATTACGCTCCATAGGTAAAAAAATATATATTTTCACCAACCTAAAGACCCTTTGATCAAGTTTTATACTATATCGACTTTGAATTAAATGAATTATCGGACACTTATGTGCAAATACCGGTAGCAAAGAAATTAAACTTTAGATCAAGTTGTTATTTATAAACGCTAATTTATTCGTTAGTGTTGCAATAACCAGGGTTACCATTTTATGCTTATTTCAAAATAACATGCTTATTTTGAAGTTATGTGATTACTTTTTATTACTATTCTTTTAGTTTACAATAACACTTTTTAAAACGCTCTTATTACAATGTCTTCACTTAAAATTGAAAAAATTTTTTTGTTTTGAGCATAAAGTAATGACCTTTTATTAATCTTAATTTGACAACTACAGTTCAAAAATACTTTTGAAAATGTTTTTACTTTAAGTAGTGAGCGATACTCATTTTTTGGTCAATTCCAGTAGTAACACTGACAATCACCAAACAAATTACAAAATGCACTTCATATTCTTGTAAAGCGTCAAGGTTAAAAAAAGCTGAAGTCACTTTTTGCAAAATTGTTGTATTTGTGTTTTTAACTTTTTATACAAATCAGACCAGAAATGGTGAAAGTATATAAAAGGATTCAGCACACTGTTAATTGGGGTCAAATAAAACATAGCGTCATGAAAGGTTCTGTAAACTTCTAAAAAAGAACCAAGTTTGTCGTAATATTGAACATTAAACTTTCTCCAATAAATCAATGATATTATGCTCATACTTAACCATAATATTACATCTGTTAAAACAATAACTGTTATTGTGCAAAAAAGCTTGTGGTTTTCAATTTTTCTATGTTCAGATTGATTGACATTTGAAATATCTTTCGAACGTGATCTAGCTTCATTTGGCAAAACAAGCGAAAAAAATCTTGTAATTAAACCTATAACGCTTAAATAAATTATGCTATATGCAGTTATTACAATGACACAAAAAAACAAATTAATTACAACAATCGCCAACGTAAAGTAGCTTGCCTCTTTTATGAAGCCATCTGGAACTATGAGACTAAGCGTACAAAAATATTGCCCACTATAAAAACCTATATAGCTCCATGTGGTTACATCCGGGTTGATCATGTTAAAACTTCGCATTGCTCTTTCTAGTACTTCTTGTGATGAATATTTATGCATTGTATTAAGCAGATAATTTAATTCGGTATCATTTTTCACTTGTGCATTCATTTCCTGAAAAATCATTTTATAATCAACGTAAAACAAACTCGAGTTTAGGATATTTTGCGGGTTATCGCGAACTCCATAATTAAAAAAAGACTTAAATGGTTCAACATTAACAATCGGCATAAACGCAATTAATATCCAAAATATCCATGTAAAAAAAACAAAAACCAATGCAAACCGTGTCCTCACTCTTTTGTAAGGACGAAGAACGCCATGCAAACGAAAATAACAGATTAAGACAATTGTAGAAAGTGAAATTTGACTTGACACAAAACCAATGATACCGAGAGCGTTACACAATTTGCAGTTGCTAAAATAAATGTTGATATCTTCAATTTTTCGTTTAACATCAAAGGATATAATGACCAGGTAAATCCCCATTAAAAAATCGGCCATAGACAAACTTAAAACCAAGACATTGTAAATTTTGATTTCTTTATTGACATTTTTATAGGTTGAAAAAGAAAATATTTGTTGATAAATTACAACACCATTCCCACATAAGCAGGCTATTCCAAAAATAAAAAATAGGAGCCATGCTCTGACCAATGACCTTGTTTGGTCACATGTAATACAATTGGAAATAGAAGGAAACCAAAAGAATGGATCGGTTGTATAATAACATGATAAATCACCGCACGATTGATTAAATGCTTTGTGGTATTTGTACCTTGAACTTTTTCTAAATAATTTTTCACTTTTATTGATACAAGTATAGCCATATAAACTTATATTTACTTTTTGTAAAACATTTAACAGATCTTTTTCACCTGTTATTGTTGAATTTGTTTTTTTTATATCAAGTAACGTGTTCAACGTATTGTCGACATTGCAGACGTAATACTTATTTTTTGTGCAATTGATATAAGAAGATTTAAGTTCATCATCAAGTGTTTTCAAGGATTTCGCATTGTGGCAAAGCTTGAATTCATCAATTGTTAATGCTTCGATACCTAATCATAAATCAACGTGTAAAGCAATCAAAATATATTCGAAAAAACACTTTATATATTACTTTGTAATTTAACTACGACTAAAATGCATTTTTTATGCTAATTATTTGTTTAGATAGGGTGCAGTTTATAGAATCAAAAAAAAAAAAGTATAAGAATAAAATTAATTAAGTTGTTATAAATAATCTTGAATAATTAAATCATAACCAAAAAAAGTAAACCAAAAAAAAATGTATAATATGCTTTGAAAGTTTAACATCATGTTATTAAAAACAATTGTATCATATCACACTGCATTCATGTTATTTTTTTAAATACAAAAAATTATGAAATTTTCTTTCATTTTGATTTAAAATATTTCTATTTACCTTCGAAAGTGAACAAAAGATATAAAAATATCATTTTTTTGTTCATGAAAACAATGCAAAACATAATATAAATCAGCAAAAAAATTTTAAAATTTGTAGTTGTTTATTAAATACTTTCTAGAAACAATTTTTTTCTTTTAGTCAACTTTTTAAGCAAATATTAAAAAAATTGATTTCAGTTTTAATCAATAGCTAAAATAAATTTTTCAGAAGGTGAGTTTATTAACAAAAAATGAAATTATTTGAGCTTTACATCTTTAAAATACTATGATAAATTTTGCAAACTATTTGGGTCGTATCATGTAACTCAGCGGACTTTCTATGGCACTACAAGAAATTTGACGTATTTTTGATATTTTAATGTTTCAAAATTTGTGGCAATCGTTTCCGCCAAGTGGCCAACCGCTGAATTTGTAATATCAAAAAGGTTTTGAAGACGGGACTTGGTTAAGTCGTCAATCTAGTTATGTTCAACTAAGCTGATTTATCAATAGTTTAAAATACTTTAAAGCATTTCACGTAATTTTATCTAAAAATAACTGGGCAAAGCGAAATAAATTTGATCATCTTAGTGTTTCTGTTGTTTCTTTTAATTGATAGCACAAAGTGAATCAACATTTATGAAATTTTACTCCAGCAAACGGCATTTATTAGCCACTATTAAAAGAATAAAATGGGACGTCAAATCATTCTAAGACACTTGCACAACAAATTTGAATTGGTTTCTTGAGACGATTGAACTATGTGTGCACTCTGGTGCAAAAATGTCGTTTTCTAAAGATCAAGCGTAAAACGTCATTTTGAGACAAAGCTTAAAAAAACCCAGGCAATTATAATGCTGAGAAGATATAAATAGCAAAGCAGCATTTTTAATAAAATTGTTTGTAGTTCAAAGTGAAAAATTGAAAATCAGTTACAAAGTCGCAAAAGACTTTGCTAAATGTGGAAAACCATTTATTGACGGGGTATTTGTAGGGAGGCTTTTGTAAATTACTATGACTTGTGGTTTGATGATTTACCAAACAAAAGCATCATTAGTTTGAGAATCAAGCATTGACCTGTTTCTGTCAGGGCAATAGAGAGACGCATTTTTATGGACATGAATGCAGATGCAAGAAAGCAAAAAAATGTTGCATTAAATATTACAAATATTAATATTGTAGATCTTGATGAAAATGTGGATATTAGCAATATTTTATGTTTAGCAATTATAGTTAAGTATTGCTGTAACCCTAAGGTACATGAAAATTATGTTTTTTAGTATCTATGTATGGTTCTATTAATTAAAAGAAAAAATATTATGGACACCTTAGCTCAGCATTTTGAGGAAAGAAAAATTTACACACAGAAGATAGTTTGAAATTACCACAGACGGTGTAACTATCATGGTTGGCCAACACTGTGAGTTTGTTAATTTTATTGAGAAAACGATTAGGCATCCTTCATTTAAAAAATGAAGAGGGGGTAAAATTGAACAGTTTTATTCATCTGGAAAATCTTTAACCGAAGATTTTAAATTCAGCTTGAAATGACATAATGTCAGCAGTTAAAAAATTGTGAATTGTGTTGTCTCATGCTGGGCTAAAACAAACAAACTTTTGGTCTTTCCTTGAAGATATGCAGAGTATATACCAATGGTGCGCAAATTGCGGCTCGCGAGCCGCATGTGGCTTGCCGACCTTTCGTTTGCGAGTCTTCAAGCTAAACAATAATGAAAAAATCGAACAACGTACAATTGTTATTCACAGTTGAATTTGAGTCAAACAAAGATTTATAATTAGGTGCTATGACGGCTTATAGCGTGGAAATAAAACATTTCTTTGTTTTTGTTCGTCGACGTCGTCGTTTGGAAGGGGATCCACTCCAGGTCAGACACAAACAGGACTGGGGCCGAAATTTTATCCTTTTACTACCCCAGGCTGCTGTACTGCTCGGATCAAATGCTGGCAGTGATGTTGTTAAGCAGCTAACCAACATTTTTCATCCAAAAACATCAGACCTTGTGCTCCATTTGGTGCCCGATGTATGGGGCAAGTTATTAGAATGTGGTCTGTCGTTTGTTCAGAGGCGCCGCACCTGTAATTTGGTGAGGGAGAGACTCCATTTGTGCATGGACAAATGGAATTGCCCAACATCAGTCTGCAGGCGGTTGAGCTTTGGGAAAACTCATCTCAACAGGCCTGGCACTGGTCCTGGGTATGAAAACACGGAGCCAGAAAGTATTCTCACCGTACTCCGCGTTCCATTTATAGTTTGTCCACTCAGAAGAGAAGATGCCAAGTCCGGCAAGGTTGTTTAAAATATTCCACACAGCTGGCACAAATGGGCGTCTAGATCTTAGTCTCTCTTGGCGAGCATCTGAGGACCCACTTAAAAAACCATATAAAATACGATCAGGGTCCAGACATCCACGGTGGGCCAAGGAGAGTGTCCCTCTCATTCGGCGAAGCTCAGCTGGCTGGATGTTTGAAAGTATGGGTAGGTGGTCCGTTGGAGTTGGACGTAGGCATCCAGTGACTATACGCAAGGCGTCATTCAGAACACTATCTATAAGGCGAGTGTGAGCACTGCAACACCAGACTGGTGCGCAGTACTCAGCTGTTGAGTAGACAAGGGATAAGGCAGCTGTATGTAGCGTTTTGGCACCAGCACGCCAGTCCGAGCCCACAAATTGCCTCAGCAGTGTGACGCGCGAGGATGGTTTTGCTACTCCATTTTTGCCACTAGTTTTGCAAAGCCACTCGATAGTGACGAAACGTGAGCGATCTGTCCAGTTTTACCCCAAGATAAGTAGGGGTTGGACAGAACGGTAAAAGTCTATGACTGTTGTAGACTTTTAGCTCACGTTTGGTCTCTCGGATATTTATGTGAAAGGCTGCCGTCACCGTCTTAGTGTGACTGAGCTTTAACCTCCAAGTCTGGAGATACGCTGAAAGTGTAGACATGTCTTGGCTTAAAGTCCCCTCCAAGTCCTTCCAGTTTCCAAAAGAATGCAACAATGCTAAATCATCAGCATAAGCAAACTTTCTGGAAATCATGGAAGGCAAATCAAACGTATAGATGTTAAATAGGAGAGGAGCCAAGACCAATCCCTGATGAATGTCGTTTTTTAGACGGCCTGCTTTGCTTGCTGTCACTGGTAGTAAGGGTGAAACTTCGGTTTTGGAAAAGCTCCATAATCATTTTGACCATGTGCTTATCCGGCAGAAGCCTCAGCAGTTTGCAGGTAAGGCCACGGTGCCAGACAGTGTAATAAGCACCTGTCTGATAAACAAACATGACACCGGCCTTCTTTCCAGCCTCAGAAAAATCCTTGATTTTCAGGGTCAGCAAAACAACTTGATTATTGGTTGACTTCCGCGTCAAAACTCAGCCTGCTCTTTAGGGAGTAGTGGATCGATTAATGGCTCGACGCGGCAATGGATAAGCTTATCGAGAATCTTGTAGGGGACACAGAGCAGAAATATTGGCCGACAACAACGAACCCCACGGGCTTCAATGGCTTTGGGATTGCGACTACTAGCGCTCTCCAGATCTTGGAAATTTAGAGTCGGCGCAAGCAAGAAGAAAGGAAGTCACGTAACCAAGACTTCAAAGCAGCTCCAGCATAGATTATAAGCTCTGGGCAGATGGAATCAGAGTCCGGAGCTTTACCTGTTTTTACGTGTTAAAGGGCAGCAGTAAATTCTCTCTGCGAAAAAATGTCAGAGATATTTACTGGTGTGGTGTTGTGGCCCTCCCAAGATCAGACACTTCTTGAGAGACAAGAACACGTCTATCCGGTAAGCGATTGTTTGGACCTACGCTAACGAAAGCTAGATCTGGATTGTTGCCAGTGTTCCAGCGGCCGTAGTAAAAACTGGCAGCGTCTTTGGCATTTTATAGGAGGGCAAGACAATTAGTACTTGCCCAGCCAGCCAAGCACTCGCCATCCGGACTGTTGTTATCGTAAGCCCAATCAGCATTGCGACAGTTGAAATTGCCAGCATAAAGACGGGGGTGACGATACACTAGAAGATTTAGGGATCGCAATCGCGTTGATGGAGGTTTGTAGACGTTGACTGTTTTATAACCATTAGCGTCCACGCACAGCCACTCGATCTCCGATGTCGGTAGAGTTTGGTCCAAAAGCGTGTACCTTAATCGCTCGTGGAGAAACGTGGCAAGGTCATGCTTCCTGCTTAAAGAAGACCCAGCTAGTTGGTAGTTTGGAAGTACCAACTTCTCTGCATCAGTCCAGGGGGTCTCCTGTAGTAGGATGACGAGTGCTTCAGACTGCAGAGCAAGCTAATGAAGAACGTTCGTCTTGGTTGCAGTAAGGCCTTCGATGTTCAGCTGAAGAATAGTGGGTCTTCGGAACATTTTGCAATGTGCCCTGAAAAAGACAGTTTTTTCCAGACATTGCCCTGTCCTGAAAAGGACGTTTTCCGACTAGCAGACCCACGCTGAACATCGGAATGGATGGATACCCTTCCGTTTCGGCAGGTTTGGTTTCGGTTTGTCATGTTTAAAAAGCAATAACAAACTTACTCACATTCCAGGCTACGAAAAGGCACCCGCCATCTGGGACTGTTTGTTGTTGAGGACCATTTACACTACAGCAAAAATTTGAGCAAAGCGAGCGTTTTCTTTCCTTTATTTCTCGCCCGCCGAGACACGCTGGTAACTTTCGAATAAAAGAAACAAAAATAGTGCTCGCTTCTCTCAGATTCGCTTCTCTGTAATGAAATTTGTAAAATCATAATATTGTGCAAGTTTAACAAATGAAGATTTGAGAGAATTAATTCACACCGCTTTGACTTCGTATCGCCCAGATTTTCAAAAGTTAGCTAATAAAGTGGAAACCTACAGAAGATCTAATGGTGGTAAAATCTCGGAAAAATTGCAAATCTTGTAACGTTGTATTTGTTTTTATTATTTGATTAAAACTCGCTTTGTTTACTGCATTTGCATTAGCACCTCAAATAGAATTTGCGACTCTCCGGTAGTTTTGAATTTTCACATGTGGCTCTTTCATTGAAAACTTTGCCCACCCCTGGTACGTGTAGATGTATATACCATCATTTCCTCTGTATTGCACAGCCCGACGTTTAAGTAGCCGGAACGTTCTATTGAGCTTTGTCACATATACAATATATCTAAGATAAGGACCCTTTGAAATGGAAAAGTGAGGCCTACCTTGAACTAGAGATTGAAAGTTGCTTGCAAACTAATGTTTTTTTACATCACTACGCACCCCAACGCGCTTAGTCTTTGCTTCTTAATAGAATAAATTATTGATTTATCTAAAATGCGAAATAGTAAAATTTATATTTCTCTTTGAACTTGTACCCTGTATTAACTGCTATTAATCAGCTGCTTTTTAAATCTAATGATAAACTTTTAGTGGTTTTGTATAAATTACTTTTGGAAGAATTTTCTTTGGCGTAATTTTTGCATAACATTAATTTATAAAGAAATTTGAAAACATAAAATATAATTAGCAAACTTTTAATAATATACTGTACACTATAATTTAAATAAATAGCTGTATTGCCTTATAAAACTGTTAAAAATAATATTGGAATGTTATCAAATATCAACCAGATGTATTTTTAAACAGCTAGTTTCCTTAATTAAAAAAGTTACCAAAGAATAAGCTTACTAAAAAAAAAGAATAAATAAACTTATTTTTTATTGATTTTTAGAAGCTTTATCGTGTTAGAATATAATAACACTTTTATTAATTCAGATTAAAATTTACTGCAAAGCTTTCGAATTTTTCTATCTTATCCTAAATTAAACGGCTTTTATGTTTTATTATAAATCTTAATAGTTTGCTTGCTGTTAAATCACTTTATGAAAGTGTTATAATTAACTAGCTATTTTTTGACAATTGACCGGTGAAGTTGTAAAAAATTTCATTGTTCTCTTTATTCGCTATAACATCGGATTTTTTCGTACCAGACATATTTATCTTTTTATTTGGCTTTTCTGTTAGTTAAACGCTATTAATAGAAACGTGCTTCTGCGTGGCGCTTTGACTGCCACATTTCCGTTTACGTCAAAATCAATTTTTAAATTAAACAACGCGCCAAGGCCTAGGCTATACATTATTAACTTATGAGACTACTATTTTTTCAAAATTTTTAATGTTAAATCAAAAGGAAGTGGGAAGAAAGGAAAATTATTATAGTTTTGAGCTAGATTAATGTGTATATATTTTAAATGAACTGATTAATTTGTGTTTCGACATCGAGTAGCATAATTATTTAGGATAATGTTAACGTTAAACCATTTTTAGCGCATCATGATGACTAGTATTTTTCCTTTTTATGAACAGATGTTTTTTGTATAGCACGGCTGTTGCCTCACTAATTTAAAGTGAATTGTGGAACGAAATAAATATAAGTGATTTCAATTGCATTTTTTTTACGTAATGTTTATGAGCATAACTTTATATTGATTAACTTCTTTGCAATAACCAAACAAAGATATAAGTTCACATTTTATAGCAATTTCTTTTTAACTCATCAGTTAAAAGAGACATCACATCATCTACCTCTTTTTTATATTCAAGAGATTTTTTAACAATTACGTATAGCATTTTAAATGGACAACTCCAAAAAGCCATGTTATTCGATAAAAATTAGAAAAGTTTCAATTATTTTGCTGTGTAACATTCCAGCCGTAATTGCAACAAATAGCTAAGTCTAGTTTTATTTAAACAAGTATTTTTGGAAATATCCCGCATGATTCAGTTTTTCTGAAATACCCAAGTTTCTAAAAATTGTATGCTTTCGACACGATTAAGAAATTTTCAAAAGTATTCAAAGATTTTTTAAATGGTTTTTAAAAAAATTTTCGCAACTGAAAATAAATTGTGATTTAGTAACTTTCTCAGCCTCCTACACAGAACTAGTTTCAACAAACTAGGGACACCTAAACGCAAAGTGAACAAAGTTAATCGTAAACCAAACTGTTTTTTGGTATAGCTGTAAAACTTTAGTTTAAAAAATAGGTAGTTTGAATTGACTTTTCAACATACGCAAGCCATGTTTGTTACTTTCTATAATCCGGACAAGGTGACAAATATTGATATCACTGTTCACATAAAACTACTAAAAAATGATACTATTTTGACGTTAATCCCGAAGAAAATTATACCGATAAACCAATAAAAAAATTGCCGATCAAGATGAAAATTCAATTAATTTTTATGAGATGCGCACAATTGTTTTTTGTTTAAATTCAAATGCTTTTTTTGCCGGCTTTATAGATTTGAAATAGTCCTTTTGACCAGCGACACGGTTTCATTTCTTATGTTTCTTTTCCTGGCGGACCCTTTTTGATCTTGACCATTTTGGTTTGGAAGTTTATTGTTTCTCCCCCTTTTGATCATACAGCTTTTTCATCATATGACTTAGACGTGTAAATTTAACTGTTTGATCGTTAAATAACACTGGTCAACAAAAAAAAAAATTTTTTTTCTTGGATAGACTTTGAGAACAAAGTTAGGGTAACTTTGGGGTGCTGAATCCGAATCTGAGCTCAGATTTTCTCTATCGCATTACGTTTTTTTGCAATTTGCATGTTTTGTAGTGCTGCATTGTGTGAAAGTTGCTCATTCGCTCAGATGTTTGATGCCATTAATCAAGCACAAAAGCAACTTCAAAAGCATAGTTTTTAAACCAGTTTTGCGAAAAGGGAAAAAAAAGGCCATAATATTGTTTATGGCGCCGAAAAGTCGTGAGAAACTCAACTTCTTATTTTGATGTTTGATACGAGAAGTAACCACGAAGTTACAGAATTTGCACTTTGCAGACAAGTTAGTAAGGTTAAGAAAGATTGTTCTTCTCAAACATATGTTTGTTTTTAACAGCAATAGTTTCTAAACAGGAGTATTTGTCAATATGCTACAGGTTCAATAATATTTACAGTTCAGTGTTTTTAAAGCTTTTGTTCTGTTTCATCTTACGTTAAGGTTTTAACATGTTTGTGACTTCCAAGCGAAGAAAATGCTGCAATGACCCAGATATTTTCTGTTATATCTGTGGTTGTTTTACTTTACCACCTCAAAGACGTAATATCAATAGTTTTATCAACAAAATTTACCTTGCTTATTTTGGAGTACTGCTTAGTGACCAGAACAAAAGTTGGGCGCCTCACCAAGTTTGCACAACGTGTGTCGAAACATTGAGATCCTGGTATCAAGGAAAAAAAGGAAAGAATAAAGGAAAGAATCAAGGAAAGAATGCGAAGCTCAAATTTGGTGTGCCAATGGTATGGAGAGAACCAAAAAACCACGTTGATGACTGCTATTTCTGCCTCGTAAATGTCAAAGGATTCAACAAGAAAAACAAGCAACACTTGCAATACCCAAACATACATTCTGCTATGCGACCAATTAACCATAGTGATAAAGTACCTGTACCCATTTTCACCAAGCTTCCGTACATTGATAAAACCAGCTTAGGTCTTCCACGTCCTTAACCAATTCTGATGATGATGATGACGAACAGGATATAGTGCACGAGGCATGAAATGCTGGCTAAGTTTTTTGTATAGTCAGTCTGAATTGAATGATTTGGTACGAGATTTAAATTTGCCAAAACAATCCACTGAAGTGCTGGCTTTCAGACAGCAGGAAAAACATCTTCTCAAAGCTGGCTCAAAGCTTAAATTTTCTTACCGGTTACGATAAAATATTTCGTTTTATCGTAACCAGTAAGAAAATTTAAGAAAGTACTTTCAGTCTGATGGCAGCTTTTTTACTGTACAGATGTTGAGGGGCTTCTTCTTGCTATGGGTTTGTCTGCATATCGTTCAAATGACTGGAGACTTTTTACTGATAGCTCAAAAAGAAGCCTTAAGTGTGTCCTGCTCCATAATGGTAGCAGTATGGATCCATCCCTATAGGACACTCTGTCACTCTGAAGGAAAACTACGAAAACATCAAGGTTGTGCTTGAAAGACTGATGTACTGCATTCACCAGTGGTTGATATGTGTGGATTTAAAATTGGTGAATTTCCTATTAGGGCAACAAGGAGTTCATACCAAATATCCTTGCTTTTTATGCTACTGGGATAGTAGAGCCAACGAAGAGCATTGGGTAAAAAAAGAATGGTCACCAAGGAATACAATAAAACCTGGAGAAAAGAAAATCGTCAATAACCCCTTGGTTGATCGGAAAAACATCATTTTGCCGCCACTACATATAAAACTTGGATTAATGAAGCAATTTGTTAAAGCACTTAATCGTTCTGGAGACTGTTTTGGATACATTTGCTCAACCTATCCTGGCCTTAGCTATGAGAAGAAAAAAGCAGGGACATTTGATGAGCCTCAGATCAGAACGTTGCATAGGGACCAGTATTTCGTGACTACAAAGACTGTCGTTGAGGCTCGAGCTTGGAAAACATTTTCTAAAGTGGTCCATAACTTCCTTGGTAATAAGAGAGCTGACAATCATATAGAGTTGGAGGAGCTTCTTCTCAGTCTACAAGACCTTGGGTGCCGAATAAGCATTAAAGTGCACTACTTGCACAGCCACCTCAGCGAAGTTCCCGCGAATCTTGGTGACGTTAATGAGGAGCAAGGAGAGCGTTTCCATCAGGATGTCAAAGTGATGGAAGAACGTTATCAAGGTCGATGGAACTGCAACATGATGGCAGATTACTGCTGGAGTTTGATGAGAGATGTCCCTTACGCAGTTCATAAAAGATTAGCAACAAAAAGAAAATTTTTGATGCCATAATGTGATTTCGTTTGTGCTAAACTATGCGTTGGATTTGTGTACAGCCGTACTGATTGTTGCAATGTGACAGTGTTACTTTTTCGTATATTTTTTGCTTGGTTTTGCTTAAACCTGCTAACGTAATTTTGTGAGAATGACACAAAACAAAAAAATTTAGATTTTCATTGATGTCGTACCTGTGTTGAGCATAATGCTCCAGATTGTGTATTTTTAATATATTTCACATATATACGATGTAATCAATAATACACAAACACGGTTTAAGATTACAAATAGCTTTGAAAAGTCATTTTAAAGGAGATGCTGCCTTCCATTGTAAACATTATTCCACTTAAGAGCACTTAAGCGCAACATAAATTTTTTAATTTTTGGAAAAAATTAGCAATTTTTTAAAAAATTAAGTTTTCATATCTCAAAACGTGACGTGATGAGCAAAAAATAACACCAAATTTGGATTCAGCACCCCCAAATTACCCAAAATCAGTTCAAAAAGTCCATGCAAAAAAAATCGTGTTGACCAGTGTAATCATTACTTTGTTTTGTGCAAATAAATAATACAGTATATTCATGATTACTATTAAATTTTAAATTTATCTTTATAGTTTTTCGTTTTGGTAAAGAAAAAGTATAAAAATAAATCAAGAAATCAGTCTCTAACTTTTCAGAGAAATGGTGCCAGACTAACCTTCCATTAAAACTAAATTTGTTTGGTTTTTCTCTAACTAATTAGGGGCTGATTTCTTAATTTCTTTTTTTACTTTTTCCTTATAATTGATGATATGAATTTAGTTATCGGTGCTTTTTGGTTATTTGATTCTTGGGTATCAAATTGACTGCCAATTCGTATTTCATTTTTTAGTGATATTGTTTTTTGTTTTTAATCAATTTAGCTTTTTATTATTTATTTGTTTTAAAGGTACGGCAATCACGCACATTTCACATTGTGGGCGTATTAAGTATATCATTTAGCCGCTGTTTCCTTATTCGTAATCACTTTGTCAACAACAATTCAAAAACGTAAGTACTTGATAGCAAATAAAAATAAATGAATAAATGAATAAATGCATGAATGAATATTGAAAGACTAACTCACAAAACTTAAGCGACGTGTTCACATAAGTTTTTATAAAAAAAATAACACAGCATTTCGCTTAGTCTTTTGTTAAAATAATGTTTACTTGCTCCATACGTATTTTGGAATACATTAGAAAAAATTCAGCTTCAATTTGTTTTTGTCAAAAAACTATTTTTTAGACTTGATCCACTATACAGGTACGTGAGTCTATTTTTAGAATTTTGTAAATGTTGATTAAAGAACATTTATTAAATTAAATTTCTATAAAAAGAATATAAGACAATCTAATTAAATTAAAAGGACAGCAATAGCTTTTACAATTTTTATTTCGAGTTTTATTTCGAGCATTTCAATGAATGTTTTTAGGCTAAACAAAAAAATTTAATGCGTTGTGTGTCATAAATTTAATCGGTTACTATTTTTAAATTTGTTCGAGATATCAGTTACTATTTTCAAATTTGTTCGAGATATAAGTAGCTTCCTAGAATTTCTTATTTTATAAGGCAAAACTGTTTTTTTTAAATGACACTATTATACAAGACTTTTTTAGAGTTGAATATAGTATGGTTTTGATAGTTTTCGGGGAAGCTGAGTTAACAAATTTCATCAGTTTTTGTCCATCTGGTCAGGGTTAACCACTACAAAGTATAAGTTTTGCATTTATGGAAAAATCTGGAAATATCTTAAGTTTCAAAAGTTAACTCCAATCATATTTAAATTGAAAGCAGAATTTATAATCACAGCTGTTTCTTTTTAAATCCTAAATGCTTTATCAGTTGTTTTTAAACTGCGTAATACCATAAGGAGTTATTTATAATTGCCTATTCATCAACAGTACTATAAATGTTTTATACAAAATTTTTCTGTTTTAAAACAGTAGCTAATTTTACTTTATTATTTTGCGGAGTATTTTGTGGGACAGCATTGGGCTCGCCAAGAGCATTGGACGAGAAAAGCCTGGTCAAAAAAAGAAGGATTTAAGATTGGTGAATGAAATATTGTACAATCACTTTTGATTAATCAAACAAGGTGCTACTTACCACTTTCCCTATCAAACTGGAGTTGATGAAACAGTCGGTAAAAATTGTAAATTGGAAAATTAATTGCCTTGCCATTGTTCTGAAAAGCTTTTTCTGCGGTCCTTAACAGCAGCTTTATAAATCTATCCCGAAACTTTTAAAGCTTGGAAATACTATGACCTTGTGAAACAGCTATTAAATTCTTGCCAAAATTAGGTACAATAGGCCTATATGTGTAAGGACCCATTTTTATATTGTAATGTAAATTTTTTTCTTAAAAACTTAAAAAAATAGGTAAACCAAGGTAAAAAAACAATAGAAAAAGGTATTACACAGTTTGAAATACTAACTAACATGATGAGATACTTTTGCTGAGTACTTTAAAAAGAAAATTTGCTGCCAGTATCTATTTCCAAAAAAGCACAAATAAAATTTTTAGTGGGTGTAATTTTATTTGTCATAAAAAAATAGCATACTATCATGTTTGGGCTTTTGTGGTACAATCTTTGTATCACATTTATTGCAGTATCTGTTTACTGTAGTTTCTATCAATCTCTTGAAAATTACTGTTGCTAGTATAGATACGCTGAAGTTTTTTTTAATTTTTCTAAAATATTTTGGGTGTCTTTTATGTTTTTCATTAATCTTTATAATTAGTTAAGCAATCGTCAAGACGTTTATAGTTTTAAATAACATGCTAGGAAGTTTATCTATCTAGAAAAAGTGCATTATTTTTTGCAACATTCAGCTTAAAAATTTACAATGCACAAACAAAAACTGACCAAATAATAAAAATTTGATGGAATTTTTTTCGATAAAATCTGATAGAAAAATGTGATTGACCACATAATAAAAATTTGATAGAAATAGGTAGGTGCCTAAAATTAATCCTAAAACGCTTTAAATCCCCGATATCCATAAGTTTTTTTAAAATTTTTGAGCTGTGTAGTTGGTTGTAAAATTAAAAGAATATTAAAAATACACAAAGGGCAAAAAATCTAACGCAGCTGTCCAAAATGCACGTTTGGTTTGACCTGTCGATACTTTTGTAAGGAGGAGTTTAGAGTCCGGTGCTTGGAGGCTAGAGACAGTACAGGTTTCTTGCTTCAACGCTCAGACGCTTGGATGCCTACATACAAGTTGCCCATTGATGTGGGACGTAGACATCCAATTATTAAGGGCAAATAATTATTAATTGATTGGTCTATAACAGGGGTGTCCAACCTATTTAAGCCGAGGGCCATTTTGACTTATCAAAAATACTGGTGGGTCAAACAAACAAAACACCCCACTTTTTTCCCAAAATCATGGTGATCTCTAAAAAAAAAAAGGTTCTTGCCTGACATCAGTCTCAGATTTCCCACTTTTTGTACCGAAATCATAGTAACCTCTAAAACTTGAAAAAAAAAAAAACAAGAAAAAAGGGGTCTTCACATCAAATCTGTCTTCAACTTTTGCCAAAATTGACGGGACAGAGGGCTTCAAAAAATACTGCGCGGGGTACTCAAAACTTTTACGCGGGCCACGGGTTGGACGCCCCTGGTCTATAAGATGAGTGTAAGCAATGCAGCCACACACAGGTATAGTACCCAGCGGCAGAATGGACCAAAGCCAGAGTAGCTGTAAAAGTATTGTAACACCTGCTCCCTAACTCTCTGCAACCAATCGTCTCAGTAGCTTGACACGTGATTTTATTTTTTTACGCAGTAACTTAAGGTGCCGGCAATAGATGAGTGATCCGTCCAACTTAATGCCAAGTTGCATTGCTCAAAAGACTGAAACAAAAAGCGTCCGTCAACAATGATGCTAAGCTCAGGTTTGAGCTTCATGTTAAAAATCTTGTAAATCTTATAAACCTCTATGTTGCCGTCATCGTTTTAATGGCATTGAGTTTTAGCTTTCACTTCTGGAGCTAAGAGGTTAGAATTATCATGTCCTAGTTGAGTGAGCCCTCTAGTTTAGCAAGTTATAAATTATGTGAAAAATGCAATTTTTTAAAAATTTGAAAAAAGGTGGAGACTGTGGAATTTTATGTTTCTATTTGTACAATTTAAACTACTATTTTTATTAATTTTTCAAATAATTATTTATCTTGTTAGTTTTTTCAGTTTCTGAATTTAAATTACCAAAATCTTTGATAGAAGAAGACTGAACAAGAAGATGCTAATGAATTAAGAACACGCTTTTATAATTTTCTAGAGGTTGAAGATCTTTTAAATAAAAAGTCTAATGTGGAAGATATTTTTTAGATCAGAGAAGACAATGATTCAAAGCAAGCGCCAGCAATGCAGAAAAAAAGATAAAAAGACTAAAATTGTCGTTTAAGATGTAGAAAATTTTCTGTCTTTGATTGGGGTGAAATTGAGATTTGGCGGATGACTTAATTACAATAGTCTTAAAAGGCTTCAATAATTATAACTCAATAAGATGAATTGTTTTAACATTGCTTTCATTGTGCTATACAGAATTGATTTTCTTTCTTGAAATAAATAATTACGCGCTTGTATTACAGTTTTGATGTCTGATACGTGAAAAAATGGAAAATAAAAAGTTAATTCGGCGGATTATTATTTCATATACTTTAAAACGTTAGATTTTAAAAATACGCAACTATTCCTGTTAAAAAAGTAACGCGCTTGTCGAGGATTAATTTTATGTTTTTAATAAATCCATTAAAGACAGTTAAAACACAGGTAAATAAATTTTGTTCACTGCATTTCAAACATGTTTTATTATTCTATACTGTCGAAAATTCTACCAGCAATTATTCAAAGTAAAAAGCCTTTTTTCATATTTTATTATGCTTGTATTTCAGTAATTCCACATTTTTTTTTGTTAATACTACTACGTGCTTTTATAAGAATCTATTTCTAAACCCCTGTTTCAAAATTAAAATTCGCTGGTAAAAAAATGAGGTCTAAAAACAAATTTGTAAGAAAAAGTGATTTAATAGAAACCGAATGTTAATATGAAGTATCAACCAATTACTTAGTTTAATGTATCATTGAACTAAAATATAAATTGTGGTTTGGCTGCAAGAAGGTTACTTTACAACACGTATATCCAACTTTGCAAGTGCGGACCAGCTCGTTAGTTTTAATTTAGACCACTCATCCATATTACATAATATAATTTATTTCAACTTAAATATCAACATGTTAATGCTTACCTAGTTAAGTTAGTATTGTTTTTCATTTATTCATTGTAATTTTCGTTTTATATATATTGCTTTAATCAGACAGTATCAAGTTCTTTAAAACATTGATAATAAAACTAATTTTTGGTGTGAAAAGCCTTTAGCGTAACAGCATTGTATAAGCTCAAAACGTGTACAATAAATAGTCGAAGTAAATCGGTGTTGCTCATGTTAATGAAAAATTATTTGCTCATTTTTTACAAGCAACAATAATTTTGAAACTTTCCTGAGTAGCTGTGATAGATTTCAAACATCAACAAAAATAATAAACACACAATATCAAACATCAGCAAAAGCCTTTGTGCCTAGTAGCAGTCTTCCCGACCATAAACTAAAATCCTTGTTTTTATTAAAGGATTAAAGAAAAAGACTTATGCTTCAAAATACTTTAAAATATTTAAAGAAACTGCGTTCGTTTGTCTTGTATATGCACTGTAAAAAAATTTTGTAACTTTTACAATCATATGATTGGAAGCAGTTTTAAAATACCGATTTGTAATTTCTACAATCATGTATTTTTAATTTTTACAAAATTTTACAAAATTTAAAAGTACATGCTTGTAAAAATTACAAATAGGTATTTTAAAACTGCTTCCAATCATATGATTATAAAAGTTACAAAGTTTTTTTTACAGTGTGCAGACAGTTTACTAATGAAAATTAGGCAAATGTTGTAAATGCTTCAATGAGGTCAATAAAACTTGTGTTGATATTTTCAATGTCCAATATTACTGTTTTGATAACTTGCATGCATCAAAACTTGTTTTCAAAGTGTTTTGATTTGCCGTTTTTGCTAGTGATTTACTTTTAAAATGGTTGATCCATATTGAAAAGTCAGTTTTTACTTTAACCACTTTACCGTAAAAAATTAAATGTAAATAAATATTAGGAGGTCTATAACATCATATTATATTTTTGCATGGAAATATTTTGCTGGTTTTTTTAATAATTGCAATTGATTTTGCATTAATATGTTTTTCTTTTAAACTATGGAATTTTTTTAAAGTGATGCCTAAATTATAATACTTTTCACATTTGTAAAGAGTTTAAATTAACTTTCAAAAATTATTTGTAAATTGTGTATTTACATATAAATTGGTTAATTGATTTTCAATCGCTTGAGACAAAGTGGCTCTAACAAGAGTAGGGTTGTAATTAAACAATCCGAAATGAATTTGACGTCACTATGCATGATATTTTTGTTTAAAAGAATAATAAACGTTTTGTTGAAGTACTTAAAATTTTTATTAACTTTTTCCTGTTTTGACCAATTTTTACAAATCACTAGTAATTGCTATCTGAGTCATTTAACCACACAAATGTTTTCATTTTATTTTAAATCTAAGCAATAGATATTTCAATATGCATGCTGCAGTGCAATATAAATTTGTTTCTTAACGTAATCAATTATATCTACAGAAAGTTATATCAAAAAATAACTTCTTTTGGCCAAAAAAACATTTTAATGCTAGATAAACTCAAAAAATTGTCGAGAAAAGTAGTTAAATTTTAAGTTTGACACCAAAATATCAAGCCTGTCAATTGACGCATTTTTATTTATAAAGTTTTATAACATGAAGCGTATAATAAGTTTTTTATCAAAACTTTCGGACTTATATTTTTATAAATTCCCACAATTAAATTGACTTTCAAAAATTTATCGCCGTTATGTTTGCTAAAATTAATTTAAATTGACTCCCCAGTAACTTTAATGCAAATAAGCGGAAAAGAAGGTTTCGAGATTTCAAGTTTATTCTGGCCAAAATTCCAAACTAGTAGTCGTTTTGTTTGAAAAGCTTTTTGTATTTTTTTTAAATAATAACTTCATATTATACGTTATCAAAACCACATTTCAAAGTTATACTTCAATCTCACTAAAGAATGTTAAGAATTTTAAAGATGCACTTCACCAAAACTAAGCAGATTCTGTTGTTGAAATAGTAGTAAATCATTATAAATTGAATTGCAATAAAATATCATCGGTTTTTTCAACAATGGCATTAATTTCTGAGGTACCGCATTTTGATTTACATTATTTTTTTAAGAATGAATCTTATATAATTTACAGTAATCAAGCAAAATTGTTAATCGTGAGTTGTATTCACAGAATTTTGGGATAAAACAGTCCGTCTAACTATGATGTAGGTAGTAATTTAAATAATATTTAACACTGACTAACAAACATTTATTTTTTCAAATTATTTTATTGGTTTTATGGTATATTATGGACGCTGATTCAAAAAACGAGATCCATTTTATCAGATTAGCTCAAATTTTTGAGATGATTGCATAATCTTGATTTGTACAACAACCAGCGCGTTATAAGTACAAAGATTCTGCTATTTTACAGTTATACTGTAATTGGTTATGCTGCACATTAAATGGTGGCAAATGCAGACAGTATCAGGAATTATAATAACAAAATTTATATTACAGTTCCTGGTGAAATCTTTCTGTTACTCTTTGTTCAAGTTTCCAAAATTTTCAGAAAAACTATCCAAATGGCAAAAAAGATAATGGACTTTGATGTTTATCTTGATTACAAAATTTTGAATTGTAAAGTAGATTCTAAACTATTCATTGTAAATGCTTTCCCGGTGTTTTTAAAAAATTTTTGGACAACCAGAAAAAATCAAAAACCCTAGCGGCTTACTCTACATCAGTTATGGAGTAGATGAAATGTGGATTATAATGAGTTTTTGAAACTATGGACCATCAGACACTCCTACTTCAAATTTTTCGTTGCTCATTCTAGGAAAAAAATACCAAAAGTAATTGAACAAAAAACCATCGACTGGCGATGCCTTCCGAAACCGCTTTATTAAAACTATTTTGATCTTGAGTGAGAAAATAATAATTGTTTCTTAAGTGACAAGAAATTCATTGATGATGATGGTTTCACCAACTGACAAATCAATTCCGGTGGGCAATTTCTTCTTCAATCAATAGTCATCTCAAGCACAACTATCCCAGATACACAAAATACTAAAATATGTGGTATCACCACAGTGTTGCCCAAGTAAAAAATTGATTATAGATAAGATAAATGCAAATAACCATTGGCGATCCCCATAAATTAGTTTTTCTAGCAAAGGTTGATATTGGCCTATTCTTTTTAGTCTTTTAAACCAATTTTTGTTTTTCATCTGGATTTATACAAGTAGCTCTAGAGCATCTTTCGACAGATTAAGATCCCAACAAAATTGCTGAATTCTTTCTTGTTAAAATGCTTAGACGTAGCAGGGCCAATCTCAAAAAAATTTTTGTTATTATTGCTGGAACTTTCTAACTTTTCATTCTCTTGATCTTAGTAGATTGATGTATCTGGAAAGTGACTAAATTGCAGCAGAGGTATTTTTTAACATTGGGGTAAAAGACTCCCAAAAAATTACAAATTATAAATTATAACAATTTTATTAATTTTTCTTATCTTGATTAAACCTCTTTAAATCTATCATAAAAAAGTAGCAATCAGCAAAGTAATTTTTTTGTTTTGACCAAATTATTGCCATAGCAAACCTAAAAATTTTGTCCTTCAATATGCCCACATTCGCAAATGTTAAATACATTTATTTCAAACAACATGCGTCATCCATGTTTTGTCTTAGCCGTCAATTATTTTAGAATTTGTTAAAGCTTATCTTCTCGTTTGGATCAGTTGAGACAAGAACGATCGAGCGCGTCAATTGACGCATTTCGAGTATTCAACTTCACGTATTGCCGTTAGACATAATTTATTTTAATAACATTTCTTGACAATTAATCTTTTCATATATCAATAAATTTGTTTGATCTTTGAGAGTTACAATAATATGAAATGACAATTTAATATATAATGCTACCTAAAACCCGGGTTCTTAAACTGGGTGGCGCGCTCCCCTTGTGGGGCGTGAAAGGTTTATCAGCCGGGTGGGAAAAGCTGCAAACAGAATACATCGCGCAGTGTGACGAGTTGTTTCCAGCGTCACCTTTAGACAATTATACTCTGGCCATAAAGGTAAGCTTTCAGCCTTTTTCAAGGCAAGAAAGACTGTTTAAAAAAATTGAAAATTGCAAGTAAGTGCATTCGTTAATCTTCGTCTGTAGAAATAGTAAAAGCGTTATTCGAAATTGCTCACATGATTGCTAAAAAAACAAACCTGACAACATTTGCAAAGCATTGATTAAACAATGCATGTCGAAAGTAGCTGGCCTTGTGTTGGGAAAAACATAAAGCAAGAAGATGGCGAAGATTTTACTCTTGGGTTCTGCAATTACCATACCCATTGATGCCCTCGCAAAAGACATGGAGTGTAGAGTTCTGGAAAAATTTAGAAGCCGCAAATTTTTTGTTTAATTCAATGTGACGAAACAATTAGTACTGCAAATGTTGCAGTTGTTATTCTACGTTAGTTTCAATGAAAGAATATGTGCTGTTTTGCAAACCCTTAAAGACCACATGTAGAGCAGAAAATGTATTTTAAGTTGTCTCCACATTTATTGCAGCAATAGTATATGCTAACTTGTAAAAAATTTGTTGGTGTCTGCATTGATGGTAGTCTGACAATATTTGGGTCTCAAAGTGATTCATGGCAAAGACTGAAAAAAAACCTTCAATGCCGTTAGATCTCATTGCGTGACTCACTAAGAGGCTCTGAGCTTTACTTATTGCCATGAAAGTTAAGCTTGCAACAATAATACGAACCTTCAACTACGTTACAGCAAGTGCTGTCAATACAAAATTGCTTACCAAGCTTTGAAAGGACATGGATTCCAATCATGAGACCCTGCACTTTCTCAAACATCCGTTTCGGTGGTTATCAAAAGTTAACGTGTTAACCCGCATGTATGAAATGAAAGATGAGCTTATGCTGTTTTGTTGAAGCTCATGGAGTCATGAGAAACAAGATCTTCTTTGTCTATCGAATCAAAGGAGTTTTATCTGACGTAGGCAAACCTCGTGGATATTTTCAAAGCGTTAAATATTTAAATTTGACTTTTTGGGGCAAAAATAATGACCGTGTCAATGACTGTGGTGTCATCAACGCTTTTACGGAAAAACTGAGGCTGGGAAGCGTCGAATTCAAAAAGGAAATGCAGCTTTCTTTCCTAGACTAGATATTGCACTCGAGAATTGAATTCGGGCGAGCTTAAAGTCAAGGTAGGAGGGTCACCTGCAACTTTTAAAACAAGAGTTTGAACGATATTTCCCGGATTTGAGCGACATTAAACTTCCAAAATTAAAGATGACAAAGAATCTTTTTTGTCTGAACAACGATATTCTTTCCAAAGATTTGCAAGAAATTTTTTGGAAATAAAATGTAACTCGATTGCAAAAAACAATTTTGAAGCTATATGCCACTGACTGACTTCTGGAAGAATATGTGCACATACACAAGAGTGTAGGTGTGGTAAATATACGTACAGTACACTCATTCCATTTTCATCAACTTGCATGGTAGAAAATGGCTTTTTTTCCTTGATATAAAGACAAAACACAGAAACAAACTTGATTGTAAAGCCAATCAACATTACCTATAATCACAATACCGCGTTATCTGGTCCAAAGTCACGAATTAATTTTTGGTTTCTAAAAAACACTTACATCCTTCTTATTAACAAAATTTAGCTATTGCTGTTCTGCTCAATGCAGTTAGATTTTTTAATAAGATAGGGCTTGAGTTATGTAGGTATCATCAAAAAGGGGTGAGTTTTGCTTGCATGATGAAAGAGGAGCGCGTCTTAAAAAGTTTAAGAACCCCTGACCTGGAATGACCAAGTGCGTCAATGGACGCACGCGGTTAAAACTTTGACTTAATTTTACAGAAGTGATTATGATATGTTGAAGTTTTAAAACGTTTAAAAAAGTGGCGTGGAGTCAGATTTTTGGAAAGTTAATTAAGTATTGTTACGTCACAAAGTAAGGAATTATTTCTTAATTGCTTTCTCATTTTATCTAAAAAATTCAGCCATATTTCAGAGATTAATATAATGCGTAATAGAAGAGACTTAATCCGATCATTTTAATAGACGCTGGTAAAGAAAATTTAACTGCACAAAGAACTCCACTAAAACTATCAAAACCCTCAAAATAGGGCAGAAGATGCGAAATCCCCACGTTCCTTAACATAGCAACAGGTTTATGCAACATCTTCCCAGGCTCAGCATAGGGAAAAAAATACTATAGCAATTGGCCTCTTTCAGAACCCCTCATCAAGATAGTTTTAATGCACAGTCGTTCTTGTGTTAAAAAATTTTTCTAAGTTGCTGTTGCAGAAGCTACAAAACAAATCATTCTGTAAAAATGCAAACAAATTTAACAACCGTGATGGCAATACCATAGCCTACAGTTTAACTTGTTTATAACGTTTATATAAGGTTTATTTTCAGCGTTTTTATCATAAAAAGCTGTCTATCGATTCTCATTCATGCATAGCAATATTTTGCTATTCGCTGTCTGTGTCGGTTTACTATGCTATTCTATTGTAAACCGACACAGACTTGGTTGCTCCACTATACATCTTTTTTTAGAAGCACATGTCTAATGAATAACTGGTCAAGTCTAATTTGAAAAAAAAAACGTTTGGAGTAAAAGTAAAAAAGAAACAAAACTAGTTGCTCTAAGAGATAAAAAGAGAAATAAACGCAATGCAAACTGTTCTTGCGGGCCCAAAACGAGCCCAAATTTTTTGAATTTTTTTAAATTTTTAAATGCTCAAGAAGAACTTAGTTTCTTTTGAACCAATTATTTTCTCCCTAAAACTAACTCTCGCTCCAATCGGTTTTTCTTCGAATTAGACTTGACCCAACAACTTCAAACAATTGTTATTGAATTTATCATCACTGTAAGCTTTTTCTTTTTTTGCAGTTACTTCAGATATCTCAAGACACAGTTTGGTAACCAGGTCAGTGAGTTTTTTATATGCATAAAATATCTCTTGGTGCAAGCTCAAAGACTTTTTAAACTGCTCTATTTTGTCAAACCGTAATGGACTTTCGATGCCATCAAATTTGGCAGCATGTTATGTGCAGTAAGACGCTTAATTGTACTCTTTTATTAACCCTTAAGCCGCCACATACTTAGGGGGTTAATGCACCGCAGACGCCAAATACTTTTTTAAGTGTTTTGTTAGGAAAACACTGTTTGCAGAGGCAGCTTATTGTTCAGTTACTCCCTTTTCTTTGCTTTACGTAAGCATCGAGCACTTAGACATAAAACCGACAATAGCTGGTTCTGGCGGTCAAAGCTTGTTACAATGTAGACGGTATCGTCTATAGTCGGTTCCGGCGCTCTGGTAAAAAAAACCGGTAACCTATTATTGCCGGTTCCGGCGGTTTAAGGGTTAATGCTGTTTTAATATTGTACTATTTTGGAAAATCTGACAAATTTCGTTTTCATTTTGTTGAATAGCAAAGTACTTTTTGCACCAGTCATTGCTGAACCGTCTTCTTCCACAATCAATCTTCTTTCTTTTACTTGTTGATATTTTAAGCTTTTAGGCTAATTTCCAAATAAATCTTTGTATTTAACTACCCTTTAACAAGCACTATGATGCAAACAAGAACGAATTGTCACGCTTCATAGTCTGAATTTAATTACGTTTTGTGACGTAAACTAAAGACAAAAATAGTAATAAAAATGGAAAACTGTAAGCAGACAAAAAACAGATCTTGAATATGATTTATTTAAAATTGTTTCTTGTTTTACAACAAAAAAATTATTTTTTAACATTTTTGCTTATTTGTGTTTAGTTCACTACAAGTGGGCCATAAAAAGAGATACAGCGGGGCGCATTCTGGCTTAAAATTAAAGTGGGTTTAAATACAACAAGTTTTGGTTTTAAAATAGCCGACAATTTTCAATGGGGTTAAGATCTAAAAAAGATGACAGAAATCAGATTAAGATTTTAAAACTTTCAACTCATTTGAATCGTTTTAGCTTGGTGACTTGAAACTTTATCACGTTAAAAACGTTATAGTACCATTAACTTAAAAAATTTTTAGAAAGTTTTCTTTTAAAATAGTCAGTTAGGCAGCTTATTAAAATATTGCCACTAATTTGTTCTTAGTTTTTATATTCATCATACATCTTTTTTTGTTTCTTACAACGTATTTATCTACTTCTTTTTAAACTCGAGAGTCTCCACATTTAAAAATTTAAATAGTTTTATTTTATTGATAAATTAGTTTTTTTATACAGTATACCCAGTGGTATCAGTTGTTTTTCATTTGATTAAAAATTTAAAAAATTCAAATTTAATTTACCAGAAAATAACAATGTCAAGATTACATTTACAAAAAGTAAATTTAAAAACTCTCTATTCTATATAAACATATTTCATATACTTTTAGGTTTTCGCCAATTACAGAATTAGCATTTTTAATTTTTTAAATAAGGAATACCAGAAACGATGTAAGTATATAAATGGATTAAAAATACTGTTGATTGGAATTAAACAAAACATTATTGATTGGAACTGTGCGTAAATGTTCAAAAAGTTATTCAATTCTATCCGACTTTTAACGCTATACCTTTCCCAATAAACCAGTGAAACCAAACACATTCCAAACCAAAAAATCACGTCGGTCAAAACAATTATTGTTATGGTAAAAAAAATTTTTCGATTTTCTGAATTTCTTAGTTTGGAGTTATTTACTGATGCTTTATCAGATTGCTTCATTTTTTGCACAAAGCCCATCAATTTAAACCGACAATCAGCGACACTAAAATAGGTACATGTATAAGCTGCTATTGCGACAATACACGAAATTAAGTTGCATACAACAACTAATAGCGTAAAGGCATTAGATTCAATAAAATTGCTTTTATGAATAATCAGACTCATTGAGCAATAAAAATGAATGTTGTAATAACCAACTGGACTCCAAGTACTTAAGTCATAATCCAAAATATTAAAACTTTGCATTGCTTTCTGCAAAATATTAATTGATGAATTATTGCTTGTGATCATATTTATTATTTCTCGAAAATAACTATTAGGAAGAAGTTCTTTAATTTTATCAAAGTTTTTCACTATAGTAAAATAATCAATGTAAAACACAGTTGAATTGTTTATTCCAAGTTCATTTTTGCGTATTCCATAATCAAAATTAGTCCTTAGTAATTCGATTTTGGAAAGTGGTAACAATGCTAATAATATCCATAATGTCCAAATTAATAGAATCAATAATACTGTTTTTTTCCAGTTTGCTTGTTTGTAAGGACAAATAACGCCATACAAACGATACAAACTGATTAAAACAATTGTTGATAATGATACCTGACTTGAAATAAAACTTATTATTCCAAGAGCATTACAAAATCTATATTCAGTAAAATAAATGTTTCCATCATAACTTTTTGTTTTTAATTCAAACGAAATAGCAACAAGATAAATTCCCATTAGAATATCAGCTAAAGACAAGCTTAAAATTAACAAATTAAAAATTTGAGTTTCTTTGTTTTTCTTTGACTGTTTAAAAAAACTATTTATTTGTCGAAAAATAACAATTCCATTTCCAAATAAACAAACAATTCCGCAAATAAAAAATGGAACCCATAGTTTTATAAAGCGTTCATTGCCAATACATTCAGTACATGTCGGAAAAGTTTGAAACAATAAAAACGGGTTGTTAGTAAAGTAGCATATCGAGTCATTGTTAATCACGTTACTAAATGTGTAAAAATTTTTGTTCAAAGCATTTTTTGAAGGAATAATTTTGTTTCTACTGAAACATTTGTAACCATACAATGTCATATTTACTTGATCAAGAAAAGCTAAGATATCTTGTTCAGTTGTTTGCTTAGAATGTCGTAGAACTGCTTTCTCTGATTTGTTGCATTCTCTATTGAAATCGCAGACGTAGTATGCTTCATTTGTAAAATTTAAACAAGAACTGGAAAGATTATCTTCTTTGACAGACCGAACGTTGACACAAAAGTTACAGTTTTCAATTGAAATAGAAGTTGTTGCTATTTACAAAATATGTTTAAAAAAAGTGGTTAAAAATATTTAAAAAATAATCTAATCAAAATTTAAAAAAATAAAACTCAAAATTTATATACAAAATCAAAAAGTTATTAGAAATCATAAATACGTTTATTGAATAACCTTTTTATATAATTGATTTTATATAACTGTAGTTTTGTACATATCAAATTTTTTTTTTTTTTAATTGTTAAATATTAATTCAAAATGTAGAATTTCTAAAAAAATAATTGGATGTTTTTCTTGTTTCAGCACCACTCTATCATATAATTAAATGTTATATATGTTTTCTTTTTTTTGTTAAATTGTTTTATTATTTAATTTAGTTTTAAGTAATTAAAAAAATTCTTGGGAAGATGTGCATATTTTAAGACGAAAAACTAGTGTTTATACAAAATATTCTGTCTTTTATATACTGTGTCTAAAAAAATAAAATAAAATTTTGTTTGATACATTGCTCATCTCATAGTTAGAGTATAGAGTTTCCATACTTTCCTCCGAGTCAGGAGAATTAACATAGAGATGAAATAGAATATTGCTTACTAATAGCATCTTAACAAGTAGTCAAACTTACCTTTGAAAAATATAATGAACAGATAATACAAATGCGTCATTTTACAGGCCTCAAGCTCCAGAAACAACAAAATAATTGGCAAAAGTGTTTTTAAATTTATCCATAGTTAAAAAAAGATCATTGTTTAAACGCCTAAAGAAGTTATTTTGTTATATTTTTCAATAAAATATTTTAATAACTTACTTTTCAATTACTAAAAGAAAGAAAAATTTTAACTTAAGAAAACTTACGTTAGAAACCATTCTTAACCCATTAATTAAATGTTTTTTTTTATTTTCTACCAATTCAAACGTAATTTTTTTAATAGACATTGAATTATGCTGTTATCGCATATGAACATCATTTGTATTTTGAAGTTGTAATAAATGAATACCTTGCAAAAAATACCTTGCAAATAAAAAATACCGTCTCAATTCACGCGGATACTTGATTAACTCGAAACTTGGACGGATATATATGGGCTAGTTGGAAAGTGCCAGGCAACTGGCGACCGGATATATACGGGTTGGTAGGTTAAAGGGTTAATAAAGAGTAAACTATTTCTTTTGAATTTTTCTACTTATGAGATCGAAAACAAGTTATTTTGTTTTTAAATATTTATAAGATGAACGCTGCGTTGCATAAGAATAATAGTCAGAAAAATTTGTTTTATTGCTAATTTTATCAAAAAATCTGTCGAAGTTTCAAGTTTAGTCGTTGCATTTTAGCATTAAATGTGCGAGACATAAAAGAAACTATTAGACTGCCGCATGATTTTATGATTTTTACTATATATCTACTTACCATATTTGACTGCGAAATAACAAAAAGGCGTCAAACATAATCAAGCAATTATGCTAACGTGCTTTCGGAATACATAGATGTTACTGTCCGTAAATTTCGTTAGTTGTTTTTATTTATTTGTTACTTTGAAAGTTCTTGAAGCTGTTTTTAAGACTTCCTGGAAGACTCAGCTGATATAAACTGCCTTTTTTATAAGCCCAAAACCCCAACGATAGCAGGAATTGAACGTAAATCTTATTAATCATTGCTGCCATTAAAATAGCTCTCGTACTACTCAGCCATGTTGATGCTCAGCCAAAGCCAGTTTTCAAAACTAATAATATTTTCTTTATTGCTTTTAATAGGATTATTGATTTATATGGCTGCTTCCTCTTTACCCAACAAATTCTACTAACATCAATAATAGCTCGTCTATAAAACATATAGCTTGAATGCCAAAAAAATACGCAACACGACGTTGTCGCATTTGTGACGCATTTCCTGTCTTGACAAAGTTGCTATTAACAACGGCAAATTTAAGTTTAACCAGTAAAAGTATTCCACATCAAAAACTACAACTTTTGTTCGAAAACTTTGAACTTTTGTTTTTAGTTATACGTATATAGTTAATTTTATTTTAAACAGTGTCTAAAACGACCGCACAGGCATAAATTTGCTTTTATATTTTAAGGGTTCAATCAGTTCATGTACTATTTTCAGTTTTATATCCTTACCACCTATCTAAACAAGTTCAAAAAATTTGAGTGAGCGATTCATGATTATGCTTTCCAAATAATAGTACCTTGTATATAACTGTTCTAAAAGTATTGACATGTTCTGTCATCAGGCGCGCCCGAAGCGGGGAGCAATTTCTCCTCTTACCCTTTTCAAAACGGGAGGTTACAATTAGGCAAATTATACCCTTTGAAATTTGCAGTATAAAGTATTGGTTTGAATTTCCATTACTATTATAAAAACTCTATCAAAATGTCAGATCGATTGAAAGTGAAGGCGTTTTTTTACCTTAAATTTGGGGCTGATGCGCCGATCACCCAATCACCATGCAACAATGAAAAAGATCACGTCACAATAAAAATGTTAAAAATTACTGCTTCTTCTTCTCCTTTCGGCCTTTTCCATTATTCAGGGGTGGCCACAGCGTATCATCATTTTCCACATCTTTCTGTCTTCAATGTTAAATTACTGCAAAATTAAAAATTACTGCAAAAGACCAAAAATCAACCACAGATTCACGAGGCGAAGATCAACATTATGAACTGCGGCTGAAAGAATCGGAGATGCGAATGAGATAGTTAAGAATGCTGTATTAGATATTTTTGCAATATTGACGAGGACAATTGTACATCCATTAACTGTTCAATCCTTTGTTAGATCAAAAAACTATTGAATATAAACCGAAAAGAATGTACAAGAAAGGTCTACTAGTATAAAAACGAATAAAATCTTGCCGTGTCAAACAAGTTCAAAAGAGAATTAAGTGAGTTTTTCGATGTTTGTACTTGCACGCGTCTATCTGCCTCTTGTTTCCGAAAGCACCACAAAACTAAGCCTGGTCTACTTAAGATACGGCCTCACATGTTACATTGAGAGGCGAATTTCTAAGAGGCCTATTGCTCATGGCTTTAACTATCGCCAGTGCAGTCGGTGCAATGCACAGGAGTCCCAGCACGAGGGGACCCCGCATTGCTATATTTCATTATAAATTATTTTCGTTAAAAGCTCAAGTAAACTTATTATTATTAAATGTCACCTTTCATCAATAATTTTAATTTATATTTAATCATCTAATTTATTTGAAAATATAAAAACAAGACAAGCTTGAAACTTAGAAATCTGTCGCTGCACGATGGTTGTATTAAAAAGTTAATAAATCGATTTGAATCACAAGATCATTATCAGTTAACAATTCTATCAATCTTGCAATCAAAATACCCAAGATGGCAACGATACACCATTAAATGATTTTCTATCATGGCAAAACATAAGTTCGTGAGGAGTGCAATTTGTAGTAGTGCATAATAATGAACGAATAGAATGTAACGCATTAGGTAAAACATACTCTCAGTGCGTAAGCCATAGTCTACTTACACGTAAAGCCAAAACGATGGTTTTCCAATTAATACCGTTATAACGTTCGACTTGTCCATTGCCTCTAAGATTATACCTGGTAGTCCTGCTAGTAGGAACACCCAAGCTGTTCAACCACGATTTAAATTCGTAAGACATAAAATTGGTCCCTTGGTCAGTATGTGGTATTTCATTCAAAATTTTGATTTGAGTACAATTGTAGAGGCATTTTTCTTCATTGAATGTAAAGTTATCTTTTTTGGCCGCTTCCTTCAATGCTTTCAAATTCTCATCATGGTATATTTGGTCCATTCCTCCGACAGTTATGTTATCTAAATAAACATTGACGTACTTGAAATCATGACGTTTAATGAATTGTTTCATCACTCGCTGAAAAGCTGGGACGGCATTAGTCAGTCCAAACGGCATTACTTTCTATTAATACAATTCCGATCTTGATTGAAAAGCGGTGTATGGACGATCTTTTGGTCGAATTTGGATCTGATGATACGCTGATTTTAAGTCAACTGTACTAATATACTCGTAGTTCCATTTTGCAATTTGGTTTACAATTAACGATATGCTAGGTAAAAGATATGCGTCTAAATGCGTGAATAAATTGATGGTTTGACTGTAGTCAATGCACATTTGCTTCTTCTTCCCATTGTCAACCACAAGAGGTTGTGCCCTCCAAGCCTACTTGGTTCGATCCGGTCTTCTTGCAAAAGTCTTACGGTTTCTGCTTTGTAATTGCCATATCAACGGATGAAAGTTTTCTGGTTTTTATTACTATATGTTTACATCGCGCCGACAAGTTATCGCCAAACAATTGTGGGTAAGGTACATTGGCAACAGACATAATAGTTGAAACAACAAGTTCTGGTAATTTACCTTGAAATTTAAACGTTACACTTTTATGTTGTTGCAAAAGGTCGTCCCCAATTATTGCGTCACAAATTAGGCTGCACATGAAACTTGTAATTGTTATACAAGTTGCCAACAAAATTCAAATTCAAATAACACACGCCTGCAGCAAATTTTATACTTTTATAGTTCAAACCATGTTGTTTTGAAAAATTTTTACAAATATAACTATTTGTATTGCCGGTGTCAACCAAAGCATGAACATCTATGTTGTTAATACGAATCGCTGTAAGTACATGTTCCGAAAAAGTTGACTGTAAGTTAGTCACCGAAGCTAACAAAGGTTTTGACACGCAACTTAATGATTTTCGTTTTAAGCAACATTTAGCATAGTGTCCAAGTTTACCACAACAATCGCCAATTTGTTTTTTTGCAGGACATCGATTTCGTGAATGCCACGTAAAACCTCCGCAAAAACAACACACAAATTTTCGAGATTGTTTACTTGATCGATTTCGTATAGCATTAACATTTTGATCGTTTGTGTCGCTCTGATTAGAAGTAAATTTATTGAACTGGGAATTATTTATGGTACATACCCGACCAGAATACGAGACTTTATCTGAAGAATATGATTCTGAAGAAATTTTTGCAAGATTAAGAGCTCGAGCTTTTTTGTAAGCTTCGACAAAAGTTAACGTTAGATTCTCCAATAAGCTCTGCTTAATTATGTTTGACAAAATACCGCTGATAAAGGAGTCTGTTTTCATTGCATCTTTATATTCTAAAGCAGTTACAACAGTAAAACTACAATTTTGATTCAGTTTGTCAATGCGTAAGACAAACTCATCAATAGATTCACCAACGTTTTGTCGTGCTCTTGCTAAAAGATGCCTGGCATAAGATTTCATTTCTTGGTTTTACAAAAAGTTTTTGTAACGTCTCAATAGCTCTTCATAAGTAGTTTCTTCTTCTATAAGTTTATACAAAGGAGCTGTTAAGTGAGCCGTCAACATATCTAATTTTTTAGGAGCATTCTCACCTCCTGGCAACGCATTGATAAAGTTTGAAAATGTTTTAAACCAGAACTTCCAGTCATCCTTAGCAGATGATGAGCTAGGGTCAATAGCTAATTTCTCTGGTTGCAAAAATTTCGGGTTTGCTTGAGCCATCGTATAAAAAAGCAGAATAACAAAAATAGGCTTTTAAATTGTAATATGTTAATTCAATTTGTGTAGTATTTCACCTTTAGTAAGGCTTTAAAAGCCTATTTTATTGACATCTAAAATATAACACATTATAAATAAAAACATTAGAACAAACAAAATAATATTACATCTTTGTTAAAACTGAAAATGTCTTTCTGAAAACCCATTCGAATAATAATCATGACAACAATTAATGTGAATTGAAAAACGCGCTTAAACGAATAATAAATTAAATTAATTGATCGAAACTATTTTCGCGTTCAAAACACATAACAATACCAAACATAAGAGAAAAATGAATTACTACTTTGAAGAAAAAAGCTTGTGTTAAAACAAATATAATATTTTCATTCGAATAATACAGCTGGACGACCTAGAAGTCTGTTAGGTCACGTGTGGGGAACCTGCAGCTCACAAGATTTTTTATTGCGACCCGTGTGCTTTTGGAAAGAATCAAAGCCGGTTTTAATTTTCCGAGACAAAAAAGCAAAAAATCAGAGACAGATTCTAAAGTGATCACCTTTTTATTTTATTTATTTTTTTTTTTTTTAACACTAGAACGACCAAGCGCGTCAATTGACGCATTTCAAGCATTCAATTTCCCGTATCTCCGCCGAATATCACTCTTTCTGCTAAAACTTCTTGACAATTATTTTTTTGTGCAACGCTTAGTTTTGTGTGACTATTGAAGTTTTTACTAATAAAACGACGACTTTAGTTATATATCTACCTAGAACGACCAAGCGCGTCAATTGACGCACATACCTGAAAATTTTACATAGAGTCTACAGAAAGTGTGATTTCGGCCTGCAGAACCACTACAACGTGAAAAATAAAAAACAAGGTGATATTCTGCTTTGTCTGGGCGGTAATTAAGCATTGTGATGTCACAGTAGGATAGGATAATTTCTCTGCAACATCCTAATGCGCTGTAGAAATTCGGGCTTTCTTAGTGATTTTTTTCGAGACTAGCACGTGCTTGTGAACTGTGGACATTTAGAAGGAAAAAAAGCAGGTACTAGCGTTGTCTAGCGAATTTGCTGTTATTAGCAATAAAAGCGTTCAACTACTGTTTTTTCAGCTTTTGATTTTGAAATGGGTTGTGCTACTCATAGTGTATCCAATATGCTAAGACAGGGGTGGCCAACCTGCGGCGCATGCGCCACGAGTGGCGCATTGCAGTTGGGGAAAATATTTCAAATGAAAAATGTTGCACAACTTACTGTATATCTAGGATATACAACTGATATGTAGGAAAAGTAAAAATTAGAAAATTTATTCCAGCGATGACTTTTTTTTATTTTTATTTCTTTCGAGAACAGCTTGATTTCAGTCGTAAAGTAAAAATTTAGAAAAGATATTTCAGCGATGACCTTTTTTTTCTTTTTTTAGAGAAGAGCTTGATTTCAGTCGTAAAGGTAAAAATTTAGCGAATTTATTATTATTATTTTTTTTAGAGAACAGTTTGGTTTCACTATGAAATTTTGAAGTCTTTTGTTTGTGTGGCGGATATGAACTAGACTTGAACAAAATTGGCGCTTGAGAACAAAAAGGTTGGCCACCCCTATGTTAAGACGTGTACTGCGCAGCAGGCTTTGCTGCGATTACAAGGCATTCCAGCAGACTGCTCAGATGGTGAATACTCCGACAGCGAGCTAGATGAAGCATTGACAAATGATGCACAAGCGGAGCTTAATTCAAATGGGGAAGAATCAGACGTCGATAGTCCTAGCGAAGTTGATGACAGCGATTTACAGAATCAGGTGCAGGTGAATTAAGACTTAACTGGAAAAGACGGAACAGCTTGGTAAGCTTTGGCTGTTTCCCATCAGCAATGAGGGCGTTTGCAACAACAAAATATACTGAGCTTCAAACCTGGCCCAACTGCATTTGCAACAAGCAGAATCACTGAAAACAGTCCACTGTCATCGTTTTGGGTTTTGCTTGACGAGGCAATGCTCAGAAATATAAGAAAATGCACTGAAGCTGAAGCCCATCGCGTTTTTGGTAAAATGAACTGGGATATGACACTTGATAAGCTGGAAAAATTTATTGGACTGGTTATTGCAAGAGCAATTTTAGGACAGAGAGGTCTGCCAGTGAAATGTTTGTGGATTACAATCTGGGGGTGTTCAATGTTCAACAAAACTCTATCACGACGCAGATTCAAAGAAATAATGCATTTTTTATGTTTCCACGTGAAGAGTGAAAGGCGGCAAATGGTGATTCTTGACAGGTTTTGCTTGACTTCCTCGTTGTGGAAACCTTTTAATAAGAACTCTCAGACGGCGTATGTGCCTAGTTCTTACATTACAGTAGATGAAAATTACTTCCATGTAAGGCTAAAAGCAGGTTTATTCAATACATGCCGAATAAACCTGACCAGTTTGGAATCAAGTTCAGAATGGCAGTTGATGTGAAGACAAAATACCTCTACAATAACTTTCCGTATCTGGGGAAAGATGAAAGTAGGGATGCTTCTGTAAGCCTGCCATCATACGTTGTAACAAAGCTGATGCAACCGACTTTCAAACGTGGCTATAATGTCACTTGTGATAATTTTTTCACAAGTCTTGATGTCGCTCTGCGTCTGGCAGAACAAAATTGTAGTATTGTTGGCACAGTTTGACAGAATCGTAAAGAACTACTACAAGCTGCAAAAAGACAGCAGCAACAGTACGAAACTTCTTTGTTTACATTTAATCAAACAGCTGTTGTTACTTTGACTTCATACAGTGTGAAAAACAAAAATCGGTAGTAATAATGAGCACGTTACATCCTGATGTAGGGATTTCTTCTCATAACAATCCTAAGAAAAAACCAGACACAGTTTTATTTTATAGTAAAATAAAGCGAGGGTTGACGTCATTGATCAGATGGCCAAGAAATACTTTGTAAATGCTGCGAGCAGAAGGTGACCCATTCACGTATTTTATAATGTTATTGATGTAGCACTGAACAATAGCTAGATTCTCTTCCAAGATATTTGCAAGTCAAGAATCAGTCGGCGGAAGTTCATACAACGGGTGGTTGAAAACTCTAGGGGAAAATACTGGAAAAAATGCAGTTACACAAAGAAACCTCATCGAAACTGACAAATCTTCTGAAAAAAAGTGAAAAACCTGAGCAACAATAAAGTGCCGTAATAGAACAACGCATTTGTGCAACAGCTTCCGGGCCATGGTATGTGGGAAATGCGCTATAAAAATTTGCCAAAACTGAGTTGATTAAATGTAACAACAAGTCGCTTACCTTCGTAAACCGTTGCAGTTATTATTTTACAAATACTAACTTGTTTTTATATTTTTTCGCCTTCAAACGCCACTGAAGTACAAATTTTTTGGTTTATGCCTGGCAGGTTCAATTTTTAATTGTTTTATTTCTTCTTCCAAAATAGGTGTTCGTTATTTTTAAGAGTGCAATGAATAATGTTTAATGCTATTTCCACTTTAAGAATGTTTTTTGACCAAATAAATAAAGAAATCGCAGCTTTTGTGCATTATGCGTCAATTGACGCACTTGGTCGTTCTAGGTAGTTTGAAAGCGCGGACGTTCTAATGTTAAAGAACACTTTTTTTCGGGGATGAAAATCAAAATAATTGAAAGTCATTTTAAGTAAAGACAATTTTTCTTTAGAGAAATTTTCTTTAGAGAATTTCTTTAGAGAAAAATTACGACATATAAGCGTCGAATTTTTTCTATAAACGAGCATCCCGGTTTGCCCCTCCGAAAATATAGTAACCCTAATTATGATAATAATATTTTTTTTAGATCCTCACCATAAATTTAGGATGCAATTTCTTCTCGATTCGTGAAGTGTTAAAGTCATGATTCGGGCAAACGTCTATAAAATTTAGGTAAAACTACATTGCTCCCCAAATCTTGTGCGACCCGCATACATTTTTTAATTTTTAGATACGGCTCGCTAGTGCAATAAGTTTTCCCACCTCAATTTTTGGTAGTTGGAAATTCCTGTCCTTCTAATGTTAAAACCAGAAGCATCAGACTTAAATCTTGTTTCCAAACATGCAATTATTACTACACAGAATGGAATTTTAAATAAGTTTTAAAGTCCTAATTGTTGCAAAATAAATACATAATTATTGGATAACGAATTTTATATTTGGGCTAACAACAGTGCAAATCTATTGTAGTTTCGAGAACCTTTAATTACCAACGTTCTCATTTTGGAAACATAAAAAAAAAATTTAAAAATTTTGTTTTAAAGAACAAATAAGTCTTAGTTAAAGTAAAAGTAGCAACATATCCAAAAACCAAATTTTTAATACAACAATACAGCAATTGGGTTTACTGCCGTAACCAAAAAGGTCAAGGGGTTTAATTTCTTACACGTATTATCTAAAAATTCATCTAAATAATAATTATACATAATTATTACATTAATTATATATAATTATTATTTACTGATTAATTTACTGATTAAATTATTATTTACTGATAAAAATATCAAAATCATAGGGAGCTAGAGGAGGATCTGGAGATTTGGAGAAATGCACTGGAGAGAAGAGGCCTGAAAGTGAGCCGGAGCAAGACAGAATATTTGAGGGTTGGGGGTGTGGATGATGGAGAAGAGTTGAAGTTGCAATGAGAAAAGGTAAAGAAAGCCAAAAACTTCAAATACCTGGGGTCAACAGTTAGTAATGATGGAAGATGTGAAGAAGAAGTAAGGAGAAGGATCCAAGCAGGATGGATGAGTTGGAGGAAGGTATCTGGAGTTCTGTGCGACAGGAAGTTATCAGCAAAGGTTAAGGGTAAAATGTACAAGTGTGTTATTAGACCAACCATGCTTTATGGAATGGAAACGGTGGCAGTGACTGAAAGACAAATGGGAAAAATGCAAGTTGCAGAGTTGAAAATGGTGAGATGGGCACTGGGAGTGACAAGAAAGGCAAGATAAGAAACAAATACGTAAGAGGGACTGCGAAAATTGCAAAGCTGGGAGACAAACTTCGGAATGCGAGGCTACGTTGGTATGGACATGTAAAAAGGAGAGAAGAAGACTACGTGGGGAAAAGGATGATGGAGATGGCGGTGCCAGGCAGAAGGAAAAGAGGAAGGCCAAGGAGAAGGTGAATGGATTTGGTGAGAGAAGACATGGAAAGGGTTGGAGCTAGGGAAGGAGACGAAGTAGACCGAGTGAAATGGAGATTACTGTCGCGCTGTGGCGACCCCGAGTAGGGAGAAGCCGAAAGAAGAAGAAGAAGAATTTATTGATTGAAAAAGATTAAAACTCCCTGTTTTGCAAGATAAACTAAAATATTTTTTTGTTGTTGTAAAGTACCGTTTTTACAGCATTTAAACAAAATTGGTCCATAAAAATTTCAATAACAGATCAAACTTGTTAGGTCAAAAAAAGTCTTGTTGGTTGTGCACTCAAAACTTGTCCGAAACAATCCGCGTCAAACAACGGTAATTGCACAAGAGCTTAAGGCATGTTTTTGTTCTTCGAGTGAGAAACATCAAAGTAGAAAACGCATTTCAAACAAGCTATTTCTATTAAAGTATCTTGAAAATTGACAATGAATATACGTTTACACATTTTTCACATTGGTATTTGTGCTAAGTTTTTAAAACTACGGTGTAAAAGATTTAAATCGTATCTATTTGACAACCAAAGTCTGACATTCTGCATAGCTTTTAATCGGGAAGCTGCAAAATATCCAAAAGAAAAACCGTGAACGTGTTCCTTAAAACGTCAACTGTGGATAGGGCTTGCAAAAATATTAAAAATTTTTATATTGCTTATACTTTCAAAAACTTTTAAAAAGTCTGCAATTGTGAACTTACCGTTTCATATTTTGAAACTTTTAGATAAAAAATTTACATTATTTTAAATTCTTCAAACACAAAAAAAACCGACAGATTCCTACAAAATTGTGGTTTATTCGAGATTTTTTTTTTGCTGTTCTTTAACGTTTTTTAATTTGTATCTGCATACCAGCAACAGAACGTCAGCTGCAGATTTTTGTGGAAAAGCAACATGGATTTAATTTTTTAATTTTGATTCGAATCTTAAAGTTTTTCGTGAAAGTTGTAATTTTTTCAAACCTCGAAGCTTGGGAGTATGAATTGTTTAAAACATAAAAATTGTTTTTAAACAAAAGCAAAAGCGTTTCAACATTATTTTGCACGGTTTCAGATTTCTTTGTTTGCACTTCGCTCCATTTTTCTTTTAAAAGCGATACAATAGATTATTAATTGTTTCAAAACAATTCGCTTTTTCTTAACACCGGTTAATCTGTTTTTAAACTATCTCTTCACCAAACAAAGTAAAGACGTTTTTATTCCAAGATTATTTTTGAAAACTACCTCCAGAAAAGTAACAAATCAAGAATATTTAGGCTCGTCTCATAAAAACTATTGCGTCTGTCACAATTTTTAAACCCCCTGACTTGTTGATGCAAAAAACTTGCATTTTTTACGTTGCACAACGATTGATGCAAATTTTTCAAGTTTTTCTAACCTCAAAACGGTTTGATTGTGGCTGTTTTCAAGTAAAAATTTTGTTAAAAGTCAAGAAGTCGCTCTTTAGCACAACGTAAAACTTTTATAAGTTTTTCGACTTTGAAAACAAGAAAATAGTGGTTAAAACTTTTAATAAAAAAACAGTTTGTTAAGAAAATCTTTTAATCCCTTCAAAACCTATTTTACAAAGTTGAATTATGTCTAAGATTGCACTGGTTCAATACGTGATTTCACATCTAATTTTGCGTTTCGCTGCAAAAGAAAAACAGTCAGCATTACGAATATTGCAAAGATTTCTTAAAGTTGAAACCTTCTTGATCGAAAAATAACAAAAAATCAGTCAATTTGCAAAACAATATCGCTTTTCCAACAACTTTTTCAGCTTGTGACCTATTGAATTAATTTTATAACAGAACATTATACTTTAAAAATCAGGAAAACAATACGTTTTTAAACAAATTTCAACATCTAGTTTATATCAGGCAAACTTCTCGACATCATGTCTGATGAAAAATACACGGTGTCACCCGCTTTGTTTTCAGCATATGCGTCAGTGAACTTGAGTCTTGTTTTAAAAAACAATACTTTGTTATTCTAGAACTATGATTCAGATTTTTAAAAGGTGCAGACGTGTTAACATAGAGGTGTGATTTTAGCTGCACCGTATATTTTAATAAATTATTCTCTTGTCTTATCGTCTTTTTAGACCAAAAAATTGAACACGTAAAACTTTCTTACATCAAGATTTGTACGTAAAAATTTGTCTCAAGGTAAAATATCAGATAAAAGTTATAATTTACAAAAAACAAATTCTCTGAACTACGTTTTGCAGCGAATTTTACTGTTTTTATAAAATAGTTGGTTTTGGAAGCAAAAATCTCCGTTGTTTATACCAAACCTTTGAAAAGTTTGCTGCTGACAACATTTAAAACAACCCCACCGTCTACCGATTCTTTGTATATAATCATAAAACTATTTCTCAAGACATCAAAGGTCTACAAAAAGTAAAAATTTTTAATCAAGACATACGATGTGGCGCACTCCAGTGTCAGATGAAAAACCATTACTTGCGTCACACACTTTTTGAGTTTATTGAATTATACGTTTTTCAGTTCCAATTCACTGTTTTGGTTAAGAATGACAAAGAAAAAACTTGTGGTCAATTTTACATTTTGTCAGTTTGTTCACAACAAAATCGAATTTAATTAGGATTGTGGAGTAGAAATCACCGGAGTCGCATGTTTTAAGAAGAAGTCGGAGTCGGAAGGGAGTTGCTTTTTAGACATGTCGAAGTCGAAGAAGAAACAAATTAAAAAATCATATTATTACATTATTATTACAACAATGTAATAACTCAATGATTTTTGTTTGTTTCTTCAATGAATCAAGAGCAATTTCTGGTGACAGAACGTTTTTTTTTTGCGGCGTTTGCAAAAGCTCTATTAAAAGTTTCTTGTTCTGATTTAAAGTTAAAAATTTAATGTAACTACAAAATGTAATAACCAAAAATGTGCCTTTTCTTATGATAAATTAGGTTTTTGTTCGTTAGTAAACTAAGCATTAACAAAGGAAATCGTAAGAAAAGCTATGGTTTTTAAGAACGGGCGCGATCTTTTCTTCACTCTATAGATTAAAACGTTAGTTTTCTTGTTGGTTTTGGGAAAAGCTTGTAAACCTTATTTCATAAATACGACTGCTTTGTTTAAGCAATCAACTTATAAAATATGCACCAAAAAGTAGGTTATGCAGCGTGCTCGAGTGTCTGATTTCAAACGACTTTGTTGTCGCTTTTATTATTATAAAATTAATTGCGAGCAAGCAATAGTTAAAAACTCTGTATCTTTCACTCTAAAGCACAATTCTTTCGTAAATCTAAAGTAAAGCTTATCTTCAAGATTCACGATCACTTCTACTTTTACATAGTTTCACGAATGCTTAGTGTAAGTTTTTACAATGTTAACCTTTTTAAAACAGAAAATCGAGACATGATTGAAAACTTTTTTCTCAATACTTCAACTCGGTGTATACAATAAAGCACAAAACGTTTAAGACTGTATGTTTTATTTACAAGTCAGAAAAATACAACTGATTTATTTTTCGCTAAACAAAAAGTGATCATTCAAATCAGGCATTACAGCGTTCTTGCTATTGGTAGAAAAAGATGCAAGATATTGGCTGATTTCGCAAAGTTTCTTCTTTTCGACATCGCTTGCATTTTCAAGGCGAATGCATTCATAAGCGACAAGAGATTCCTTCATGGTTTCCACATACAAAAGAGGAGAAAACAAATTGATATATCTATAATATAGCTTCATTTTATCAGCCAATACTTCTTTTTGCGCTCTTTCAAACATAGCATGAACTGAACATTTGTTAGGGTCGGTTTCGGCAAGAAAAATTATGTAAGCTTTTCGAATTCCTTTGCTGTTTTGTTTTTCGAAGAGTAGCAGACATGTTTGAAAAGGTAGCAGTTTCAATAAAACTTCGCGTAACTGAAGGTGATCGAAATACTGTTGCTTTTCCACTTCAACAAAGAAAGAAATCATTCCCAACTCGCTGTCTTCTTGAGGTTTCTTTTTGTATTTTCGCTTGGTCTTCACTGCATAAAACACATTTCGAATCGAAGTGGTGTCTGTTGTGTTGTACGTCGGAGAAGAAAGCGACTTCTTCTTTAACTCTGCTTTACCACTAACAGACATTGGTGCGCTGTATGTTAGGAAAATGAGTATTTCTACTTTAACGAATAATTATAAGGAATTTTTTTTCTTATTCAACCTATTGTCCAATAACAACT